>JAPDVR010000013.1:2910574-3105574 GCA_026230005.1 Gila orcuttii | reverse complement strand
AGTTTTGGAGGCAGTGTGTGAACGTGATTGACACAACGTGAGGTCGTATTTCTTTTTTAACGTGCGATGATTTTCGGACTCAGTGTGCAATGACCTTTAAAGTCTGTATTATCTTCTACTATCTCACCTTTATTATACAAAGAGCTTATATTTCATATAGTATTCACCTTCTTTACTCATTCAAGGATAGAAGCCCATTTCTGCCACATAAGAACAAAGCGCATGCTGTGTAGATAACAATTATGAGTTAAATCTCAATCATAATTATCATTTAAAGTAAAAATTATGAGATAAAAAGCCATAATTATGAAATCAAGTCAAAATTATGACTTAAAGGTCAAAAAGGGGTAATTATGATATACAAAGAAATCATGGCCTAAAAAGTCATAATTATAACATACTGTAAGTCAAAAAGTCATAATTAAGTCATAAATATGACTTTGTTATAATTATAAACTTAGAATCTTATCATTTGCATTGAATCTTTTTATGACAATTATTTTTGACATAATTATGATTTACCAAAGCATGATTTTTTTTCTTTTATGAACTATGACATACAAGTCATAATTATTGGATAGAAAGTCAAAATTCTAACATACAAAGTCATAATTATGAGATTAAAAAAAAAGCATAATTATGAAATAAAAATTTGAAATGAATTGTAACATCGAATCAAATTCTAATTATAACACAAGTCAAAAAATCTCATCTTATCATTTTGACTTTTTATAACATAATTATGATTTACCAAAGCGTGATTTTTTTTCCCTTTATAATATACCAGTCATAATTATTGGGATAAAAAGTCAAAATTCCGACATCCAAAGTCATAATTATGAGATAAAAAGGCATAATTATGAAATAAAAAGAACTAACTAACATAAATATGATCTGACAAGTCATAAATATGAAATAAAGTCAAAATGATTACCTAAAAAGGCATAATTATGACTTTTTGTGTCATAACTATGACTTTGAATCTTATCAATAACTGTCACTTTTTATGATAATTATTTTTATGACAAGAAAAAGGTTTTATTTTTCTTGATTTTTTCTCTTTATGACATACCAGTCATAATTATTGTCCAGATTTGATATTTTGAGTTGCGCTTTCCACATTGAACATGTAGACGTTCAGGAATCATTGACTGGGTTTTTTCCATGAGATCTTGTCTCGTGAAATGTGCTGCATATTGAACATACTGATCTTGCAATATTAATCTGTGTCATATTTTTCTTTCCTTCTGCCACAGGGAAGGTCACGACAAATATGACAGGAAACAACATCGCACTGCCACATATACGGCCCCTAAGAAAGGCAAGAAGAAAACATGAACCTCTCTGCGTATATATATATTAACACGCATCACTCTACATGCTTCCGATAGCCAGCAGAAAATAATAATGTTGCTTATATATGTTTTGGAAACACAAAGCAGCCTTAGACTCGAGATTGTTCAGTCTTGGTGGATTAATAGAGTCTCAGAATGATTAGTTTGGTTCGGCTTTGAAGGGTCCGATCGCTGTCTGTAAATGTAAAACTGGATCATTCAGACTTAAACCTTCAATAAAAGACTTGAACTCTGACAGCAGGTCATGTGATCTAGAGAACTAGTCATGTGGTTTATCATTTTACCTGCATCTTCTGAATTAATGGCTTTTCATTTACACACAAAACCAATAATTCCTCATTTCAGCTGGTAATCTGCATGAATAAGTGGCGTTTGTGTCTGTGTCCTGTGTAGAAATGATTGTTTCTCTTATCTGTGCTCAGCTATTATTGTCTTTTACAAAGTCTTGATGTTGTTTTGGGCTCGCTCTACTAGAGCAGGTTTTCCTGCTTGAATGTTGATTATTTTCCTCATATTCTCCATTGTTGCGGCTCCTCTCTTCCCAGTCTGTCAGTAACGCTCTGTTTACTTCCTGTCCCTATGAAGCCCCTCCTTCTGAAAAGCACACTGTGTTCTGATTGGTCGGCTGGATCAGTGTGTTGTGATTGGTCAAGCACTTCGAGCGTGTTTAGGAAATGTCCCGCCCCTTACCATAACCACCAGTTTCAACACACTACTAACTAACTCAACCAGGCCCCACCCCTTTATTCTGCGTAATTATTAAAATGAGGAATATTGTGACGTGTTCGTTCCCGGAAGAAACTCAAGACTACAATTGAGGCGTTTCAGGAGTTCAGAAACACTGACACTGATATAGAGAAGAACTGGAACTTTTTTTGATGCTCAAACAGCAACATCACACACTAAAGAGAGATGAACATGTGAAATATCATGATAGATCCTCTTTAATCGTTTTCTTCTATGTTTTCATCAGAAGCTGTTTGTTGTTTTTTTGACCAGCTCTTTACATTGTGTCTTCTGTTTGCTGGCATTTCCATGTTGTCATGCATAATTAAACGGACAGTATTGAGAGCTAGCAGAGTGCTGTCAGGTGTTCACACACACACACTTATGACAGGAAGTGAGTGCATTAGTGCTGAGAGATACTGGCGTTCTCTGGAGACATTTAAGACGCTACATGACTTCACTGCGTTGTTGTGGGTTGTTATTACCTGTTTTGTGCTTTAGATTTTTCTCAAATTCATTGACATTGAGCTCTGGCACAGATAAATAAATAAATAAATGAATGAATAAACTGATAAAAGTGTCTTTTCTGTAAGATGTGTATTACACACACACAGGGTTTTGGGCGAAGCACAGCTTTTATCAGCACATCAGCTGGTGTCAAGTGTTGTGACTTTATGACCTCATTAACATTTTGTGTGTGTGTGTGCAGTGCACACAGGGCGTGTGATGCGTCAGTGCAGCAGTGTTGGAGTAGTAGTGCTTGTAGCTAGTGCATGTTGCATGCTGCTTCTGCTTGCCACTTTCTGCTTTCAGCTACTGCCACCGGATAGCCTTCTGTTTTCAGGGGCGAAAAGAGGAGCCGAGTGTGTAAGCCTCCTCAGCCGGTACATAGCCTCTCCATTGCCAAGATCTCGTACACGCCTCCCCGCGGCACACATGGTAACTGGTCCCTTGTGGTTCCAGGCTAAGTTGTACGGGATCTCGGAGCAGCAGTGGGCCCCAGAGACGCGGCATGCAGGCCCATCGGTAAGTGGAAACGCCCTGATGCCCGTCAACCTTTGTCCCAGCTATGGGTAAATAGCCCCAGCTATTGGTAAACAGTGAAGACCTCAACGGCGGCGCAGGCAAATGATGGTGATGTGAGCACCACCAAAACGGCTGGGAAGGCGGAAGAAGGCAACCCTAAGCCACGTGGGTTAACTCGGGAGCGTATAGTGACTAGGGGAGCAAACCCCGAAGACAAACCTGCACCTGGGGACAGGCACAGGCGGAGTCCAACTGACCGGACCACCGGCAGCCCCCTGCAACTCCTGCCAGACGAAGGTCGTCATGGGTTCTCTCATGCCACTGGATGTCATCTGACAGGAGTGAAGATGGTGGGAGTGAGGTCTGCGCACCCACACCCTCACCTTAATCCTCACCTATGCGCAAGCTTCTTGCCCCACCCCCACCCCCACCCCCAAAAGTCCTATGGCGATATGGAATGGTGGCGGGCACAGGCCAAGGATGTGGCTGGGAGTGCCTAACCAAACCATGCACACAGGCGGCAATGGAGTGATGGTCGCTAGGACTGCGGGATGGAGCAGCGCGTCTTTTCGGCAGCTTCCATTGCGACTGAGCAGCCCCACACTGCTCACCCCTGTGATGGGGAAGGACCTGGAAAAGGTGGTCCAAAAATTGTCTGCTCCCCACACTCCGGACGGTAAGCCGCAACCGTTGGATTATCCCTCCTTGCGGTCGAAAAATTTAAGTGAAAAATAAGTTAAACATTGCTTCATGGAATGTTCGCACACTGCTGGACCTGGCTGAAACTCCTGACAGCCCCCATCGCAGGACAGCACTGGTGGCCCTGGAGCTCGCAAAATATAACATCGACATAGCAGCTCTCAGCGAGACCAGACTACATGGGGAGGACTCCCTTGCAGAGGTTGGTGCTGGGTACACCTTCTTCTGGAAGGGGGTCCCTAAAGGCACTCGCCGTAACCATGGAGTTGGCTTTGCTGTAAAGTCTAAACTGCTGCAGCGCATTCCGGAATCCCCCATCGGCATCAATGAAAGACTGATGACATGGCGAATTCCCCTGGCAAAGGAACGCTTCGCCACTCTCATCAGTGCATACGCTCCAACTCTTGATGCCGAACACAACATCAAAGAGGATTTCTACAGATCTCTTGATGCCATCTTACAGAAAACCCCAGCTATGGACAGGCTCATACTCATGGGAGATTTCAATGCTAGAGTGGGCACGGAGCACCTGGTATGGAATAAAGTCATTGAACAGCATGGTGTGGGGAAAATGAATCACAACGGGCTCAGACTCCTCTCCCTCTGTGCAGAGCACCAGCTGGTCATTACTAACACCGTCTTCCAGATGAAGAACAGGCTTAAGACCACCTGGCAGCACCCCCGCTCAAAACACTGGCATCTTCTTGACTACGTGATTGTCCGTCAAAAGGACAGACAAGAGGTCCTTACCACCCGTGTTATGCGCGGAGCTGAGTGCTGGACTGACCACCTCATGGTCAGATCCAAACTACTCATGAACATTCAACCCCGTGGCCCGAGGATGGCTCCAAACAAGAAACTCAACTGTACAGCGCTGAATAGCCTTACCACCAAAGATAACCTCCGACGGCTCCTTGCTGAAAACCTCAACAAGATCCCAGAGGAATCAACCGACTGGCCAGCACTGCACCAGGCTATTCATAGCGCAGCCACAGAGGCGCTAGGCCAATCAAGGAAACACCACCAGGACTGGTTTGACTGTAACTCAGCTGAGATACAGTCACTCCTAAAAACCAAACATGAGGCCCACAAAGCTCTCCTGTCCTGCCCTTGATCTCCCACCCTTAAAACCTCCTTCATTGCTGCAAGAACAGCAACCCAGCGAGCCCTCAGGACTATGGAGGACACCTGGTGGGTGCAAAAGGCGCAAGAAATCCAGAACCTGGCAGACTGCAACAACAGTCATGGCTTTTATGATGCCATAAAAGCATTGTACGGTCCCAGGAAGCGGGTGATTGCCCCAGTCCGATCAGCTGACGGCGCCATCCTCTTTAAGGACCGCCACGAGATTCTTGCCCATTGGGCAAATCATTTTGACAGTCTCCTCAACCACATCAACCCTGTCGACCCACATATTCTGGATAATCTCCCAGACCTGCCACCTACCATGCACCTGGACACCCCACCACTTTACTCAAAACTGCGGCAAGCTATTGCAGGGCTGAAGAATAACAAAAGCGCTGGACCCGATGGAATCCCTGCAGAGATTTTCAAATACGGAGGATACCTCCTCACGTGTCGCCTGCACCTCCTGATCCAAAACATCTGGGAACATGGGACCCTCCCACAGAACTGGAAGGATGCTAACATCGTGGTAATTTACAAGCAGAAAGGAGACCGTGCAGTCTGCGGCAACAGCCATGGGATATCTCTCCTCTCCATCGCAGGGAAAGTCCTGGCCAAGATCATGCTCAGCAGACTGGTTGATCACATCTCTGAAGCTGTGCTTCCGGAAACTCAGTGTGGCTTCCGGAAGACCAGATCCACAACAGACATGGTTTTTGTCTTGAGGCAGCTGATGGAGAAGAGCCGAGAACATCACAAAGACCTTTTCGTTGCCTTCATCGACCTCAGCAAAGCTTTTGACACCATCAACCGTGAACTGCTCTGGAAACACCTCTCCTAAACTTGGGGTACCACCCAAGTTTCTCCGCATCCTACAGCAACTGCATGACGGGATGCAAGCCAGAGTGCTCACTGGAGAACTCCAGTCAGAGTCCTTCGAGGTAAACGTTGGGGTGAAGCAAGGCTGTGTCTTGGCTCCGGTGCTCTTTAACATCCTCCTCTCTGCCATCGCCTGCCTCTTCCACCGTGTCATGGGACATGAAGACGGTGTCCATACCGACTTAACGGAAGCCTCTTCAACATACTTCGGCTCCAGGCCCGCACAAAGACAAAGATCCGCCAAATCTGTGAGCTTCAGTATGCTGATGACTGTGCCGTCTTAGCTCACAGCCCAGACTCTATGCAGCACGCCCTTAACACAATATCCCATCTGTACCAATCCTTTGGCCTACAGGTCAACGTTCAAAAACCCGAGGTCACGTCCCATCTCACTACCCCCGCCCCCACACCCCCCAGTTTTCACATAAACGGTGTTCCACTTAAAACAGTGGACCACTTTACCTACCTCGGCTCCACTTTGTCCTCATTCTGCTCCCTGGACAAAGAAATACACACCCGGATAAATAAAGCCTCATCATCTTTTGGACGCCTACGCAGCAGGGTTTTTGAAAACCATAACCTGAAGGTCAGTACCAAGGTCGCTGTTTACAATGCAGTATGTGTCTCTACTCTGCTCTACGGGGCAGAGTCATGGACCCCATACCGCCAGCACATCATCAATCTAGAGGCCTTCCACATTCGCTGCCTACAGAAGATCCTCAGGTTGTCCTGGGAAGACCGAATCCCCCATACAGTCATCCTCAGCAACACTGACTCAATCTGTATGGAAGCAGCTGTTGCCAAAAAACATCTGCGCTGGATAGGGCACACCATACGCATGCCTGAACACCGATTGCCCCGCCAAGTCCTCTACAGTCAACTAATGGGCGCAAAGCGGTCCGCTGGAGGGCAAAAGCGGCGCTTTAAGGACTACACCAGGGACATCCTAAAGAGAGTGAGCATTCCCCTCACGCAGCTTGAATCACTGGCACTCGACAGACCTGCCTGGCAGGTCACCTGTGCCACTGCTGTCTCTCAAATACACCAAACCAACCAAGACCGACGATCCGAGAGGCGCATCAAGAGACACCAGTGGGCGGCTGGTACCCCCCGGTATCTGGTTTCCCCTGCTCCATCTGCGGACGAGTGTGCGGCTCAAGGATCGGACTCAACGCCCACGAGAAGTGGCACCAGCGGCAAGGTCGCTAAACCCACCCCCCTCCCACCCCCACCCCCTGGAGCAAGCGTCATCATCGTACACGATGGACAGCTAAGAGTGTGTGTGTGTGTGTGTGTGTGTGTGTGTGTGTGTTTCAACACACTACTGACGTGTGTGTGTCTGTGTGTTTCAACACATTACTAAAGTGTGTGTGTGTACAATAGACCAGTGTTTGTCCTTCAGCCCACATACATTCTATACTTCATGCAAAGACATAGGACAAGCCTTTAGTCATGGTTTATATTTTACTTTGCTATTTTACTTGACTTATATTTATAATTTTATTTTCTTTTGTTTTATTATTTTACTTTACTTTTATTTTAATATTGTTTATCTTAATTGTGTTGCTTTTATTTCATTTTATTATTTGATTTCATTTGATTTAGAGCTTTACACTTGTATTGAAACTCATTGTTCAGTTCTGAGTCTTAGGAAGAACGTGATCTTCTCTGGTTTAACTGAAGGTCAATGAATAAACCCAGAAATGCTGACATTAGTTAAACTTCAACAGCCGTCTTCTCTTTTATTATCACTGCACACACTTTTGCTTTCTCCACGTCAGTTTACTGCTCTGTTGTTTACTGGTGTGTTATTATACTGTGTTCTAGATTTCACTGGCCTCGTGCACTTTGTGTTTGTTAAGGTGTCTTTTCTCCATCTGATTTTGAATATGATCATATGATTCAAACTTTCAAAGTAAATTAAAAG
Source organism: Gila orcuttii (assembly GCA_026230005.1). Lineage (NCBI taxonomy): Eukaryota > Metazoa > Chordata > Actinopteri > Cypriniformes > Leuciscidae > Gila > Gila orcuttii. The sequence continues at coordinate 3,097,837 of JAPDVR010000013.1, read as the reverse complement.
CTTTAATCAAATATAAACATACATTAGGAATATTCTGGGTTATGTACAGAATCTGTGACATTGACTACCAAAGGTAAATATATGGTAAATACAAATATATTATGGCATGATGTGAAATACTGGATATATTAATGCACTGAAGGTTATGTGTGATTTTTTTCACACATAGTGTATGAAAAAGTTTCATGCAAACGTGTGTTATTGTGTTTGAAAGCATAATTATAAATATTTGAATTGATTTGTAGTATTGTTGACTGACCCCATAAACCTCCATTGTAAGTTAATTAGCGCAAGTGCAAATTTTTTAGACAAAATTTTATCCCAGAATATTCCACACTTATGTCACAGTGTTTGAGTTCTGCAGTAAATATAATAGTTTTAAAGTGTTGAACTGAAATCAGACAATGATACTCACTTAAAAATGTTGGGTTAAAAATAACCCAACGAATAACCCAACTATGGGGTGGTATAGCACCTTCCCAACTGTGGGTTATTTTAACCCAATGCATTGGGTTAAATACCAGTTGGGTTAAAATAACCCAACAGTTTAGTTAAATATTTATTTTTATTTATGACGTTATTTTAATAAATAAAATGCAGTTTTCAAATACAGTATTTGTTTTATTTGTATAAAACAATACATATGTTTCAACAAATATATTTTTAAATTACAAACTATATATTGGGAGTCTAGCATTTAATGTAAATATACATAGTGTACATACATTCAAAATACACAAGTGTACAACACACATATTACATATATTATGATAATAAATTCAAACCTATGCAAATATGTACGAACAGTACACATTCAAAACCTACACAAACATGTACATTGAGTACAAATACATAAAATACATACAGCACACAAAAATTCAAAATGAACACAATTTAAAATTACACATTAAATTCAAAACCTATACATATATGGACAGAATACACAAAGAACACTAAATCCTAATCACAACTTTATTAAAATGTCTTCAACTGTACACTGAATGCATTGATGTGTTATTGTAAACATGCCTTAAGTAATAAAACTACAAATACATATGTTGACTACTGGACCTAATGATGATGATCAAAGTCACAGCAATGTGTTGAAGGAACTCTTCCAGATATATTAAAGTTTGCATGCTACAAAAACTCCCAAATGGGTGCAGAGGTCTTGAAATAGTTTGTCATAGATGTTAAACATTTTTTAAACAGATCCATTTCTTGAAATAAAGTCTTCTGTTCAACTGCTTTCACACTGAATATGATAAAAACTTGCGAGTTCTCTTTGTCCCCAAGCATCAAGTCAAGTGGATCCGGGCTTGTCTCACTGTTCAGATAGGCACCATGTCAGTTCCACTTCCAACCTTAAAAGAATAAATAAAGTTCAGTTGGGCATGCACTGTGACAACATCAACAGTGTTAAATTATGAAAAAGTTACATCACAGCAGTGCTGTATTGAATTAAATTATGGTCACTCTAATTAGTCATTACACCTGCTGTTAAAGGGTTGGTTCACCCAAAAATGTAAATTCTGTCATTATTTACTTGCCCTCATATCATTCCAAACCTGTAAGACTTTCGCTCATCTTCGGAACATAAATAAAGATATTTTTGATGAGTCTGAGAGGTTTTTGTCCCTTCATTGACAGCTACGGAACTATCACTTTTAAGCCCCAGAAAGGAAGCAAAGACGTCATTAAAGTAATCCATGTGACTCCAGTGGTTCAACCTCAATTTTATGAAGCGTGATGAGTGTATTCTATCCCTAAATTATAATTGACCACTTTATTTGCTAAATATTAAACTCAAACGCATGTTCACGAGAGCACCTCGACGCATGCGTGTTGTGTTAAATGCGAGAGCAGACGACAAGAGCGTGAACACAACAATTATGATTTTTTGCACAAAGCACTCGCGTCGGTTCATAAAATAATTTGTTCATTTTGTGTTGACCGCGCATGCACAACATCCTATAAGTTCTGTACTGGAAACAGAAATGATTAGAGGATCTCTTGAGTCTTCGGTCCACATTTTTCGTTCTTCCCGTCAGCCCCATAGATGCTATGCTGTCAGTACTGGAAACAGAAATGATTAGTTCACCTCTCGAGTCTTGGGGTCTGATTCTTCTGAGTCTTTCGTTCTTTTGTCACGTGATGTGATGTGACAGCGCTGGACACATAAAGAAGTTAATAATTCCCAAACTTTCTTATAACTTTCTTATAGTTTTTTAACAGTAACATGCTGCGTTTTGGTCTCAAATTATATCTTTTTAATTTCTTTCAATTTATAATTTAAGATTTTCTGTTATGATGGTTCTTTTCCAAATGAATGTGGTACGAAAGAGTTGGTAATGCTTTAAACTTTATCTATGATGGGGAAAATCACTTTGCTAAAGATATATATTATACTTATAATCCAATAACAACACACAGTTACGTGACATAACTGAACAACTTAGTTGACGACAACGAGATGAACTAATTAATTCTGTATCCGGTACCGACTGCATAGCTCACTTTATGAGGATGTCACGGGATAAATGAATGGCTTAGATCAGCAGGTGAGGTAAACTAACAGACTGCATAGCCTGAAATTAATTAATTAAATTAATTAATCGTTTCCGTTTGTCATAATTTGGCCTCTTCCTAGAATTGCAATTTTTTGGTGAATGTATTTGGTGAATTTGGCAATTGACATGAACGAAATGACTTGAAAAAAGGAGATTCAAAGATCCGAGTCAGTAAAATTTTCCAAACTTCCCACTACTACTGTACAGTAGCTTTCGGCAGTCTGTAAAAATATACCGCAGATTTCTTGTCAAATCTAGTTGTGTGTTTTGTGTGGGCGTAACCGTAGTCACTCGACAGTGACGTCACGCGCATACTCTCTATTCTGAACATCATTAAACTCACCATTCCAAGAAAACTGTGAAGTCTGGAATGTTCTCTAATGGTTTCTTCGATAGTTTTTGTTCCAGAGGACCAATTCCACGCACTGCAGTTTGTTGAGTTGGTGTGTGTCTCATGAACTCCTCGACTTGGCTGTGAGGACTTCTTGCTTTCTTTTGCCACTCAATCAGTCATCAGACAGCTTAGACTCTACTGAAATGAAAACATACTGTATTAAAATGAGGGAAGACAGCTGAAAAAACAAACATAAGCAATTAACTGGATCTGTAGTAGTCCCAGCACTGCACATTTGGTCTCTCTAATCATTATTCAACTTACCAGCTTGTTAGTAGAGGGACTCCAAGACTGGTGCCAGATAAGGAAGACATTTAGACATTTGTCTAAAACAAAAGTATATCACATTTAGTACAACAATTTAAATAAAAGGCAAAAACTTCATACGAAAAAAAGTACTATAATTGGATGCTTCAGCCACTCCTGTATTAATACTGTTGCATGCACATACATGACTATTTATATAACAACATTCATTATGAATATACCACATTTCTGCCAAAATACCATAGTTGCAGTTTGTCTTACTACAGTAAATCAAGGTAAACGGTGTTTTGGAAAACATAAACTTTCTTTAACTAATCATGAACTAATCGTTTATTTGTTGCACGGTGTTTCTAATGTTTTACGCTTCAATGTTGTTGGGAATATCTGCACTTTTTCATCTTTCTTTCATCTCGGAGATTTTAGCGAATTCAAACGGTTCTCACTGCATCTCACACCGCTGTTGTGGTGTCGTGTGACCGACCGATGTCTGAGCTCGAGTCACTGGGCCGAGCTAATAAATGGTCCGTGCACTACGGTTTCGTTCGTTCCGCATTTAGTGACAATTGTAGAGTCACCTGTACAAAAAAAAGTAGTCTGGAGCACTGCTTCAGCCTGTGACCGACCATCACTAAAGACCCTTTAATACATTTGCTATAACGAATAACGTTACCGTAAAACAGGCGTAATGCTATAACGTTAGTGATTTCAGACTAGGCCTAACATTACTTATTTTATTGTAACGTTGGTAGGTAACTTGCTGGTAGTACATCTCTAAACGGTTTCACTAGTGTAATGTTTTAATTCATTACTTTATTACTGCTAGCGAGCTTGCGGGGATAACTATTAGTTAGTTTCCCAATCGATCTCACTTCCCGGAAATCATTAAAACGGACTAAAGGCAACTTCGTTTTAAAAAAATATCAAATTCAGTTTTATACTAATTATATTCAACGTTTCAGTACACATAAGTTAGTTAATGTTATATAAAAATTATATTACTTACCTTTCATAATCAGGATGCAGCAGCAGCTTCTGTGTTGACTATCCTTCACTGGACCGTTAAAATTTGAACCGTCGGGGTGGAAACCGTAGGTTATTTAACCCAACAGTCGGGTTAATTCTAAAAATTGCCCAACGATTTTATAAATGACCCAATATTTTGGGAAAATAACCCAACATATTGACCCAATATGTTTAACCCATCGGTTAGGTTAAACAAATAACCCAACGTTTTTTACTGTGTAGAATGTAAGAAAGAAATCCTAGATTTATCAAGAACTAAATGTATGCTCTTAATCTAAAATCTTAAAATTGTTTATTGTTACATACAACACTTGTCAGAACAAACTATATATAAATAGGGAACAAAATGTACGTCACAAAAAAAACATCTCCTTTGAGTAATAATAGACAATGCAACTCTACATCTGCTAGGAGAAACTGTACAGAATTATTAGTGGTCTGAAACACAGTTTATGGAAGCTTCCGTCATTGACCCATGTGTGCAGTGAATTATTATAGTTCTACTGTAGAAACATCCACAGACAGACACTCAACGCTCTACACATACTGGGAAATTGTGGGCGGGATAACTGGAGGGCGGAGCTTTCAGGGGTGGGGCTGGGGTGTTGAGGGTGGAGCCAAGACTGTTGAGGATGGAGCCAATGCGGTTGAGGGCGGAGCCAGGGGTGTCGAGGGCGGAGCCGTGTGTTGGGGTAGGGCCAGGGTGTAGAGGGTGGAGCCGGGCCTGTTGAGGGTGGAGCCAGGCCTGTTGAGGGTGGAGCCGGGGCTGTTGAGGGCGGAACCAGGGTGTCAAGGGTGGAGCCGGGGCTGTTGAGGGTGGAGCCGGGGCTGTTGAGGGTGGAGCCAGGCCTGTTGAGGGCGGAACCAGGGTGTCGAGGGTGGAGCCGGGGCTGTTGAGGGCGAGGCCTGGGTCTCGAGGGTGGAGCCGGGGCTGTTGAGGGCGAGGCCTGGGTCTCGAGGGTGGAGCCGGGGCTGTTGAGGGTGAAGCCAAGGCTGGGCGTTTCACTTCATCAGGAAAAATCCAGACTTTAACCTAATACTATTTCTTCAGAGATCCTGACATCTTACGAAGTCCCTTCATCCGATAGAGCAGCCCATTGATAAAGTCCTGTGGAGTTAAAACCATTACGTTTTAAAGGTAAAACTATCTGTGGTCATGTAACTTACAGTCTATCAATAGATATTACAGTTGCATTTTTACTTTCTTTTTCTGCTAATCTGATTTTATCGAGAATTTTTGTCTATATTGAACTATACTGAACAAAATTATAAATGCAACACTTTTGCCCCTATTTTTCATGAGCTGAACCTTAACCCAGCCCTAGCGCCGCCCCTGGTAAGGCAAATGGTGGTCACACCAGATACTGTCTGGTTTCCCAATACAGTAAAACTGCACATTTTAGAGTGGCCTTTTATTGTGGACAGCCTAAGGCACATCTGTGCAATAATCATACTGTCTAATCAGCATCTTGATATGCCACACCTGTGAGATGGATGGATTATCTCTGCAAAGGAGAAGTGCTCACTAACACAGATTTAGACAGATTTGTGAACAATATTTGAGAGAAATAGGAATTTTGTGTACATAGAAAAAGTCTTAGATCTTTGAGTTCAGCTCATGAAAAATGGGGGCAAAAACAAAAGTGTTTTGTTCAGTGTGTATCTAATTTCCATTTCCGACAAAAAAAAAAAATCATGCTTTGGTAAATCATAATTATGAGATGAAAAGTTTAGATTAGGACATAATGAAGCAAATTATGTCATACCAACTCATATTTATGAGATGAAAAGTTAAAATTATGACATACTAAATCATATTTAACAGATTAAGTTGAAATTATGAGACAATAAAACAAAATTATGACATAGTAAGTAATATTTGACACAAGTCGAAATTTTGAGATAAAGTCGAAATTGTGACCTAAAAAGGCAAAATTATGACAAGTAAAAATTATGAGAGTCACAATTATGTGTGAAGTTGAAATTATGAGATAAAAAGTAAAAATTATGAATTAAAACAATTAAATTGTCATTATACTGACAAATTTCTGCTTTATCTCTTGTGACTTAGTATGTCATCATTTTGACTTTTTATGTCATAATTAAGATTTACCAAAGCATGATTTTTTTTCTTATGTGGCTTCCAAAACTGAATTGAGCTGAATAATGCTATCATCTTTAAAATAGTATTTGTTCCATAATTAAAGAACTTAAAGGGATAGTTCACCCAAAAATGAAAATTCTGTCAGTATTTACTCTCCCTCATGTTGTTCAACCCCGTAAGACCTTCGTTCATCTTCGGAACACGAATTAAGATATTTTTGATTAAATCTGAGAGCTGGATCACTCCTCCATAGGCTTCTTCAGGGATTGAAACTTGCCAGCCCCGAAAAGTTATTAAAGACATCGTTAAAATAGTCCAAGTGACTACAGTGGCTCAATCTTAAGTTTATCAAGCGATGAGAATACTCTTTGTCCGCAAAAACAAACAAAAATAACGACTTTATTTCAACTATTCATTTCCTTCTCTGTGGGCCTCTAGTCAGTTAGCGTAGTGTGATAGCGTAGAGCTACGTCACACGTAGGCTCACTATTGGCCTCGGTCATGTGTGTGATGCGTGTGACGTACAACAACAGAAGCACTGCGCTTTTACACTACGCTAACTGACTCGAGGCCCACAGAGAAGGAAATGAATAGTTGAAATAAAGTCGTTATTTTTGTTTTTTTGCGCACAAAAAGTATTCTCGTCGCTTGATAAACTTAAGATTGAGCCACTGTAGTCACTTGGACTATTTTAACGATGTCTTTAATAACTTTTCGAGGCCGGCAAGTTCAATCCCTCAAGAAGCCTATGGAGGAGTGATCCAGCTCTCAGATTTAATCAAAAATATCTTAATTCGTGTTCCGAAGATGAACGAAGGTCTTACGGGGTTGGAACAACATGAGGGAGAGTAATTACTGACAGAATTTTCATTTTTGGGTGAACTATCCCTTTAAATGCAATATTAATAATGTTTATCACTGTGAAGCTGCTTCTCATGTAAAGCGCTATAGAAATGAAGCATGAATAATTGGTTAATAAGTGGAAGTGCATAACAGAGCTGTTTGTAATGTCTTACAAAGTTGGTCTTACCTCTTTTGGCTTTCCACATTCCTGCAAGAGCTCCTGTTAAACAGAAGAGCAGGAACAATATCTGTTCACATGTGAAGTCATGGATTCATATTGATGCACTTTTGCAAGCAGTGGCTTTTACTGTCATTTGCAATCTTTCCATGCAATGGTTATTTGTTTTCTGCTACACTATCAAAACTAAAGTATCCAAAAGTGGCTTTTCACAGCAATGCCGTAGAAGAACCCAAATAACCTTTCAATGAACACTTCTTAAAATAACTTTTTTTCATTAAAGATTCCATGCATCTGGTGCTCTTCAGAACTCTGACTGAATGAAGAGTAAAACATGTTTTTTAAAATATATATTTAAAAACAATAAACTTAAAATTCAGTAACCTTTTTTAAGTTCACTTCAAGTGTTGTCTTTGAAAAGAGATCAAACTTCAGTCTGTTGCTATAAGCATTCAAGATTTACCACAGTTTAAGTTGGAAATGTAATTTTCAGGTCTATGCTCAAAAAGTAAATAAATGGATTATATATATAGCGTAAATATAATTTACTACCATAAAATCCAATAAAAATACAAAATATTAAATAAAAAACAAAATCGAACTAAAATATAGTACATTAATTTTGTTGAAATAAAAAAATTCGGTAATTTTTGACCGACACGCGAAGAACACCACTGGGTCTTCATGGAACCATTGAAAAAAAAAATTAAAGAAGCTTTATTTTGAATGTAAATCTGAACGTACATGCAGTCTAGATCTCTGGTCTTCATCCGTCAGCTCCAGAAGTTCATCGATGTCGATCTCCAGCTCAGGAATCTCCTCCTCCTGCACACAGACAATCAAACGCTCATTATTTCTTCTATCTGCTGTTTTAAAATGGCAAAATAAATCAGTTATTAAAGGATTAGTTAACTTCAGAATTTCAATTTCCTGATCATTTACTCTCCCCCACGTCATTCAAGAAGTTCATGTCTTTCTTTCTTCAGTGGAAAAGAAATTAAGGTTTTTGAGGAAAACTTTCCAGGATTTTTCTCCATACAGGCCTAGTGACTTCAATGGGGTCCAACAGTCCAAACGATCCCAGCCGAGGAATAAGAGTCTTATAGCCAAACCATCGGCCATTTTCTAAACAAAATTAACAGATTTATATACTTTTTAACCACAAATGCTCATCTTGCACCAGCTGTGATGCGTCACGCATTTTACTTTATCACGCTGAAAGGTCACGCTTGTTCTGTGTACCAAAAATGTAGGATTGGGGCGAAAAATGCCATCTTATTTTCTCCTCCAACTTCAACATCGTCCGACATCATTGTTTTACTTTTATTTACTTATTTATTTTGTAAATGGCGTTTGACTTAGTCTTTGCACGATGGCTTTGTATGTACGTCGGTTCTTCTGCCTTCGTCACGCGCGTGACTTTTCAACGTGATTACATAATATGTGAAGTCGTGGACGTGCAAGACAAGCAAGTATTTTAATGTTTTTATAAAATGTCCGCTGGTTTGTCTAGATCAGACTCTTATTCCTCGGCTGGATCGTGTCGAGACTTTGAAGCTGCACTGAAACTTGGACCTTCAACCCATTGGACTCCATTTAAGTCACTATATGGAGAAAAATCCTGGAATGTTTTCCTCAAAAACCTTCATTTCTTTTCGACTGAAGAAAGCATCTTGGATGACGTGGGGACAGTAAATTATCAGAAAATTTTAATTCTGAAGTGAACTAATCCTTTAATTATGAAAGTGACTGGTCCAGAGATAGGCTACTGATGTCATCAAACTGTACAAAAACACCTGAGCTCAGTTTTAATGTGTCCAACTGATGTAAGAGTCACGCTATTATAATCTATTAGAAAATCTGATTATGAGAAAGAGTTTAGGCTCTCATGGGCATTAAATTTCATTAACGCTTACGGCTAGATTACAGATAATCCATTCCACCGTGTTCATATAAATCATTAAATGTGATTCATTATGCTTTACCATCTCACACTTAAGCAGTGAGATTGAGCTTTGAGATTTAAGCTCAGTGTTTGTTGCATCACATCTCTGCTGGAGTCTTTAATGGCATCCGCTCTTAAAAGCATGTGAAATCAGAGAGAAGAGCAACGATGACACGCATTACCAACCGCTGCACACACATCAATATTACAGCAACTGTACAGGAACTGCAGTGTTAGCAGGGCGCTAATGACCCCGCGGGACAGTTTTTAACGAGCTGATGTTTATACATGGATTTCTCGGCGACGTCATCACTGCTTGCGCACGCAGCCAGGAGGCAAACGACCCGCGGTCTTCGTACCGGAGTAAAGGGTTTCTGATGGCAGATACATTTTGATAGACGTACCCTGCCATGCATTTGCAGTTAGCCGTAAGGATGTAACCAAGGCCCTTATGGACATACACCCAGGCATCATAAGGCTTGGCTTTAATGCCTTGCCTTTGACTAGGGAGCACATCTGACCTCAACACGCAAAAATCCGGTGCAGCATCAAAGTATTTGACGAGCTGCACATGACCACATAGCACGTAGTTGTATGCATCAAGGGATTTGTACGCTCTAATCATTTCTCTTGTATACACACTTGGTGTCTGAATTAGACAATTATATATATATATATATATATATATATATATATATATATATATATATATATATATATATATATATATATATATATATATATAATATATCAGGCCATACAATTGCTGGCCACTTCTTGTCATCCACAATCCAAAGATCGTCATGTATTGCGTAGGGATCCGGCAAGATCTCACCATTGCTGAGAGTAAGTTTTTTAATATAATCGCCACGGTCGGAGGTACTACTTCCCACATAATCCATCAACAAATCTTTGATTTACAGTAAAGTAACGTTATATGTGTGCAGTCATGATATGTTGCAGGTCGTAAAGTAACGTAAACAGGGTTAACTTATATAAAAGCAAATTCTGGCGCTATAGAGGCTATTACATTACTAACTCTAATATGATAATTCATACATGCATCACAGTATGTCCGGATTTTGATTCGTAAACAATTGGACGTTTTACATAATGTTATATTAATATGAAACGCAAACAAACAGATCCAACTCTGAAATTGCAGTTTATTATTGAGTCAACAAGAAATTACAAACAATGCGAAATCTACGTTAATTACAATGTTCTTTTACAGAACTCGGCATAACAGATAGCGGTTTTTTGCCCCCTGGATGCGCGCGCATCCGGTATTGTTTATACAAGAAACCCGTGTATTAGGATACGTCTACACCCGTGACATTAATCCTGTCATTTATTCAAACACAACTACTGTAGTTGCATGTTGTTTATAATGGCAATAAACTGAACAGACATTCTGAATGTTCGAAAGTCAGTGTTGTTATTGTTGACTAAATCTATCTAAAATAATTAATTGAAGTAAAGATGAAAACATTTTTTTAAATAAATATTAGATGAAAAACTTAAATCACTAAAATTAAAATGTTAAATGTTGCATTGACAACTAACAAAAATAAAATAAGTTAAATGGAAATAAAAATAAATGAAAGCTAAATAGAAATATTTAAAAAATAAAATAAACATGAAAAAAGCAAAAATGACTAATACTTAAACTAAAAGCACATTTAATAAAAAGAAACTTAAACAAAATAGTAGCCTAATGTTTACAACTAATTTAAATAAATTAAGCTGAAGAACTAAAATGACTAAAACTGAAGTAAACATGAGTTAAAGCAAAATAGAAGTATTTTGTAAAAATAAATGACAAAAGCACAAATTACATACTTAAACTAAAGGCACATTTAAAATATCAATACATCTGAACTGAATACAGCTGAAATCAAACAAAAATTAAACTTAAAAAACTTAAACGAAAAAAATATGTCTTCACACCTAATTGAAATAAAATAAGTTGAAGTACTAAAATAAGAAGCTTAAAAAAAATAAGAAAAATATAATTCTTTTTAAAAAACTAATAAAACGATAAAAGCTGATTACTGAAACTTAAAGGAGCTGTATGTAAGAAATTTATTTCAATTAATCATAAAATGGCCCTGATATGTCGACATTAAGAAATCATGTTCATTTCAAATACTTATATCACTGACAACAGTTGTCCGGCCAGGATATTGTCATTTAAAAAGTGAAGTTGCAGCCCTTAACTGATGTTGATGTTGTCATGTTGTGTTTTGGTCTGATGCGCCACCCTCCACCTATCTACCAATCACGAAGTCAGTAGTGTTGCGGCATCCGGGTTGCCAGCTCTGCTGGTTACCACAGCTGCAGCTACAAACGTGTCGGAATCGGATAAAAAAAATGTCTAACGTTGCGAAACCAAAAAAAACTCGTTATGAATCCGAAATACTTCGTGACAAAGTCCGAAATAAAACAAGGATCTGTATTGGAATTGCCTTTGAAAGATGGAGACGGCTGAAAACGGAGAAGAATTTCTGGACAGGTAACTAAGATTCATCTATGTTTGGCTAACTTGTACTTGATGTAAATGGACATTTCAAATATTCATGGGCGGCGCTAGGGAGGGGCTAGCAGGTGCTTCAGCACCCCCAAGAAAGACCAAAGCACCCCGATAGCACCCCCAAACATAATGTCTGGAATCAATTATATTCAGGCTGTATTAGCCGTATGGTGAAGAAAAAAGAAAACTTATCTTGTTATTTCGAGATATTAAGTCGTTATTTCAATATAATATCTCCTTATTTCGACATAATAACAGGGGTTTTCCTGCATTGCATTTTTTTGGCGGTTGCCAAAGCAAATTTTTGTCCCGCAAAGCCTTTTTTGATCGGTGAGTGATGTAGAATAGAATGACTGCTGCTCTTGACAGGGCGCAAACGAGCAGAGAGAGAGAGAGAACGCACCGGCCGCGCGCGCGCACTCTTCAAACAACACGAGGGCTGTGTTGCTTTCTCTCCCTCGCGCATATTAATCAAAATCAATGGACACGATAGTAAAAGGTCGAAAGACCGCAGTTTCACGTGGAGCATTTGGAAAAAAAATTTCTTGAATTGTGCTAAAAAAACACGTTGCCCTATCTTCTCTAAAAAGCGTTCCGCCCATTCAGCTGACATAAACCACATTTCACTAAACGAAAATACCTATCCAGTGATTAAATGTTTTCTGTATTGACGCAAATCTTGTGCGATGTCCTAAACTGCCGAGATAATCACACAAGCGTGGAGAGAGAGCAAGCGCAAAATGCGGCATTGGCATCTCGAAGCGGCACTTCCGGTGGCATCTCCAGCGGCCATCAGTGCAGCGGCATCTCCAGCGGCCATCAGTGCAGCGGCATCTCCAGCGGCCATCAGTGAGCGGCATCTCCAGCGGCCATCAGTGCAGCGGCATCTCCAGCGGCCATCAGTGCAGCGGCATCTCCAGCGGCCATCAGTGCAGCGGCATCTCCAGCGGCCATCAGTGCAGTGGCATCTCCAGCGGCCATCAGTGCAGCGGCATCTCCAGCGGCCATCAGTGCAGCGGCATCTCCAGCGGCCATCAGTGAGCGGCATCTCCAGCGGCCATCAGTGCAGCGGCATCTCCAGCGGCCATCAGTGCAGCGGCATCTCCAGCGGCCATCAGTGCAGCGGCATCTCCAGCGGCCATCAGTGAGCGGCATCTCCAGCGGCCATCAGTGCAGCGGCATCTCCAGCGGCCATCAGTGCAGTGGCATCTCCAGCGGCCATCAGTGCAGCGGCATCTCCAGCGGCCATCAGTGCAGCGGCATCTCCAGCGGCCATCAGTGCAGTGGCATCTCCAGCGGCCATCAGTGCAGCGGCATCTCCAGCGGCCATCAGTGCAGCGGCATCTCCAGCGGCCATCAGTGCAGCGGCATCTCCAGCGGCCATCAGTGAGATGCCGCTGGATCGTTTTCATTTTCATCAGATCATGTTCCTCTTTCTCACCTTCCACCGTCTACGTAGTTATTTAAGGGAACGCTATCGTCGATATTCGTCTTGGTTGAAAACAGCGATAACTTTTACGATATAGCTTGTTGGTGCCCTCTAGGGTTCAGGGACGTGCGGTCAGGGTAGACAGGGTAGGCAGTGCCTCACCAAAGGAAATGTTGACATTACATTTATTAATTCCAAGAGCTTTATTAATTCACCACATTATTAATTGCATTTATTTTATTCCAAATATTATTTTTTTGTAACAAAATTTTTCAGGAATACACATATAATATACTCCTTTTGCCACTGTTTGTTCCTAAAAATCATTGTTTCATGCAGAAATTTGAAGGCCATGGCCATTGAGGCAGAGGTTAGCTGTGCCTCTTTGGTCCATAGACCGTAGTTTACGTAGATTTGCGCATGCGCAGTCAGTTCTCGTGCTGTCTTGAATTATCAACATTGAGGCAGAGACCGAGCGTGCTTCATGTCACGTGATCCACACGCTCTCACTCACTCCGCGCTTCAAGCTACTTAGCATCTAGCGGCGCCTAGCGTTGGAAGCGTCCTATGAAGTAAAAGAGTTGTGGTCGTTAACGGGAAACTGTTGTAGACGAAGTCCATGCGTCTATCCCTCTGGACAAAGATGTCAATTACTTTGTTGTAAAAGTCCTCTTTGTTGGGTGTATTTCTCAATGTCATGAGTCTCTCCTTTTCAATGGAAATAAGAGCCAAGGAGGAAAGTCTGCTCCATTCACGTCAGAGGCGCCCGCGCCATTGGATGTGCGGTTGCCAGTTGCCGCAGCACAGCCTATTATGAGCGAACCATACGCTCACTGTGCTAACGTTAGCTGTGCAGCTGCAAATGCGTTTTACATAGGCTTCAGTTAATCGAGGAAAAGGAGTTTCGTCTACAAATAAAAGTAAGCACCCCCTTTTAAACGTAAATTATTCGTTTATTTTGTTATTTTTAAAACCCTTATATTGGCTTGTGTGTGTTGTCTGATGGTGGACTATAGGCCTGCTGTGCGCTGACACCAAAACCTTCTCTCTTCCATACCCTGGTGCGCCGTCACCTCTGCCACATTTGTACTGTAGGTCTATCTGTGCGATTATGGTGCATTTCGTAAGGGTTAAAATGCTGTTTTGTAGTTCTCTTTTTTTAATCCTGGTGCGCCGTCGCCAGACGCTCATTGCGTGTCGGTGTGTGCGCCTATAGCGCAGTTTGTAGGAGCGAATAAGCTGTTTTTGTACTTTAAAGCTGTACTGCTGACACAATGTTTTCGGACTGTAGTCTATTCAAATCCCGGTGCGTCGTCACCAGAGTGACCAGACCAATAGTGTGTGTGTGGCTGTCTGTGCGCGTTTGCGCATTTTGAAGGAGTATAGGCTGCTTGTCGGTTCGCTGACAACGCGCCGCCTCCCTCTATTACTGTGTCCCGCACAAAACATTTGTTTGTTGTATAAGTCATAAGATAGATGTGTCCATTAATTTGATTATTAGATTTGATTGTGCATTAGCCTCACATATGACTGACTTTGCTGTATGCAGGCAGCGATGTGATGATGCCTGATATGAACTTGGGTTGCTACATTAATTGAATGAATGAATATATTAGCATATATGCCACATTGATAGGTCACAGCCTACCCATGACAAGATTTCACCGCACGTTACTGCTAGGGTTGGAATTTGGTGGCAGGTAGGCTAGATAGGTTTAATGATCAAAACGCAAAATCTGCCAATAAAAGTGGTTCCGCTTATCTTCTGACAAACGGATCTGATAACTATGTAGTTACAATTTCCAACAATCAGTGTTCATATTTAAGGGAACGGGGAAAAAACAATCATGTTATGATTTGAACATGATAAAAAAAATCAGAGATTGCAAGTATTCTGATTATTTATAATAGGCCAACATAATTATTAAATACCATATTCCTTATTTATATGGTATATGTGTATATAAAAGACACATATTTATTAAAAACATACGTTGTTCGGTTGTAGGCTACAGTAGGCCTACAGATATGTTTTTAATAAATGTGTAATAGTAGGCTACTACTAATATTGTTAATATTTATAATATTATTGTTAATAAATTATTAACAATAATATTATAAATATTAAAAATATTAGTCAATTAGTCATTAACAATATTAATCAATTATACATTAATTAAATGTATATAGTAGCCTAGTAGCCTTGATGCAGGGCAGGGGCGGCGCTAGGGGTGGGCTAAGGGGGCTTGCCGCTGGAGCCCCGAATGTTTTCAGCAGGCTCAGCTCTCAAGTTTTATCAAAGGTTTAGAGTGAGATCTGTTAGGGGAGGAGCCACCCAAATATTTGCAGCAGCGGTCCCTCGACCCAACCAAATTCGCTTCAATTTTTGCTAGCAGTTCAATTTTGCCTATGTTCATAATTGACCAGCACAAATGAAAATTATAACAATTGTTAAATCTGATAAAAAGACAAATTCATCCAAATAAAATAAATAGTTATATTTAAAAAATACAAATTTATTGAAAAATAAAAATAAATTTGACCCCAAACAAGCCAACTGAACATCAGTGCTCAATGTACATAACATTGTGTCATAACAACTTGCCCTGAGCATGCATGTCAAGACCCAAACCGGTCACCTTTACAGGGGTCATCGGATGCCCATTTTCCACAAGTTGGTATGATTCTTTTGGGTCTTCATGTAAAGTTTGTAACATACTTTGGTTAAAAATTCTCAATGGTTGTGTAACCCTTTTTACCTCCTCAAAAACAGCTCTGTTCACAGTGACCCGTTTCGGTTCATGTCTCTTTAAATGATAATGAGCAACAACTTTTTGAGGATTAAAAAACAGTGAATGGATTTTTTTCATTGCATGGTGATTGTGTCCACACACTGCAAAGACACATTTATTTGCAAATACCATATAAAAGTGTATTTTGCATCCGATGACCCCTTTAAAAGCAGTTGGAGAGTTTTTGAATGCATCAAAAATAATTTAGCACGAATTTGGCTATACTCCTCAACATCAGCTCTCACTGTCTTTGATCACAGGCAAGAGATATCGTCCAGGAATCGTAAAATCAAAATGCTAAAAAAATAAAAAAAAACAAATGAAGATGTCCGCAAACCGCATTCATCAGATCCCGCTCGTTCAACTTCCACTCCGTGTGTGCGCGTGTTGTCTAGTAACGAACGTGCTTGCAGCGGGAACACATAATTTACCCGGAAACAACTAATTCTAATTTCTGATTGGCTGGTAGCTAGCATGTAACTCTGTATAACTCGAGACAGATGCTATGAACTCGGCAGAGAACTTCCCTCCGTTTGTCTGCGCCTCGTCCATTAATTGTATAGCGGGACAAGTTCCCTTACTCCTCAGCGTGAGAAATACAAGCGGGTTGAAATGCGTGTGTCTCACGCCCAATGCGTGAGACTTGAGTAAAGCCCCGAATGTTTTTATTACCATTCATTGTACGCACCATCACTGAGTTTTCATGCGCATTAAAATATTTTTTATTAGGATTTAATTAATTAAATGTATATCTCTCGACTCTCACATGTACAGTGTCCGTCAATATACGCGTTGTCATTCACAACCGACAAGAACCGCCCACTCAGACTAGTGCTTCAGACTGACATGTAAACTGGCCAACCATCGATGAGAAGTTCAGCGTCTGTACGATCATCCAGCCAATTAAATTAGATATTTTGGAGCCAGGCGGTTTGTTGATGTGTAAGTTAGTAAAATGGGTATATCAAAATTCTTCAAAAAAAGGAAGTAAAACACCCCCAGCCAGCACTAAAACAAGATACAACAGCTCCAGCTGGTATCTGTAACTTTTTAATCATAGTATTATATTTCTTATTCGGTTATAAATTGTGTCTGATTTACATTTTGATCGTCTAACAGTTAATGGTTGCGCAGCACAGTCATGCCACACACGCGCGCGCACACACACACACAAAATTAGAGGGTTATATGTTTGGTTAGCATGGCCTGCCTGTGTCAGGGCAACAATTAAATAAAAAAGATAATTAAAGTAAAGAAAATATTTCGCTAACGAAAATGGTTTCAAACAAAGCATCACGGTGTTTACTGAATGAATTTGCTTGTAAACGATTCACTGACCCCGCGATTCAAAAAACATTTCTTACTTTTTTTCTAAATGAATCATCTGTTTTGAACGAATCGATTGAATAAACCGACTCACTAATTAAGGCAATTGGATCTCTCAACTTTCTCTTCACAATATCCCACAGATTCTCTATGGGGTTCAGGTCAGGAGAGTTGGCAGGCCAATTGAGCACAGTAATACCATGGTCAGTAAACCATTTACCAGTGGTTTTGGCACTGTGAGCAGGTGCCAGGTCGTGCTGAAAAATGAAATCTTCATCTCCATAAAGCTTTTCAGCAGATGGAAGCATGAAGTGCTCCAAAATCTCCTGATAGCTAGCTGCATTGACCCTGCCCTTGATAAAACACAGTGGACCAACACCAGCAGCTGACATGGCACCCCAGACCATCACTGACTGTGGGTACTTGACACTGGACTTCAGGCATTTTGGCATTTTCTTCTCCCCAGTCTTCCTCCAGACTCTGGCACCTTGATTTCCGAATGACATGCAAAATTTGCTTTCAAATGAGCAAACAGTCCAGTGCTGCTTCTCTGTAGCCCAGGTCAGGCGCTTCTGCCGCTGTTTCTGGTTCAAAAGTGGCTTGACCTGGGGAATGCGGCACCTGTAGCCCATTTCCTGCACACGCCTGTGCACGGTGGCTCTGGATGTTTCTACTCCAGACTCAGTCCACTGCTTCCACAGGTCCCCCAAGGTCTGGAATCGGTCCTTCTCCACAATCTTCCTCAGGGTCCGGTCACCTCTTCTCGTTGTGCAGCGTTTTTTGCCACACTTTTTCCTTCCCACAGACTTCCCACTGAGGTGCCTTGATACAGCACTCTGGGAACAGCCTATTTGTTCAGAAATTTCTTTCTGTGTCTTACCCTCTTGCTTGAGGGTGTCAATGATGGCCTTCTGGACAGCAGTCAGGTCGGCAGTCTTACCCATGATTGCGGTTTTGAGTAATGAAACAGGCTGGGAGTTTTTAAAAGCCTCAGGAATCTTTTGCAGGTGTTTAGAGTTAATTAGTTGATTCAGATGATTAGGTTAATAGCTCGTTTAGAGAACCTTTTCATGATATGCTAATTTTTTTAGATAGGAATTTTGGGTTTTCATGAGCTGTATGACAAAATCATCAGTATTAAAACAATAAAAGACCTGAAATATTTCAGGTGGTGTGCAATGAATCTAAAATATATGAAAGTTTAATTTTTATCATTACATTATGGAAAATAATTAACTTTATCACAATATGCTAATTTCTTGAGAAGGACCTGTATAATTGCGCAGCTCCCCCTGTCAATGATCTAGCACCCCCTCAGCACCTGCGTTAAAAATTATCTGGCGCCGCCCCTGCAAATATTCATGACAGTCGAACAAAGTTATGCATGTTCGTGCAAAGTAACGTTACGTTAGCTCATATGGAGGAGGGGGGTCATCAAATTGAAAAGGTAAGGAATTGTTTGGGTAATAAAAACGGCGAGTCCTCATTGCTAACATTATGCATTATCAGAGCCCGTTTCTCTGTCATTATGATGAGACGATGAAGAAAACAACATTAGCACGCCCATTATTGTTTATCATGTAAGTTCTACAGCCAAAAATAATAGAATGACATGAAATCTTTCACATCACATATTTTAGCGTTATGGACTTGTACTGCAGGGTAAGCTAAAAAATACAGCTGGTCGCTTTCACTTATAGCGTCAGCTAAATGAATAGCTGTATCTTTGATATCGGTTACACACAGTGACAGAGGCTTGTGCTTGTACTTACGTTAATGACAGATACCTACCTTTACAAGTTAGACTAACAGCTAACGTTACTGTTCTAACAATGTACTGTCACATACGAGCGTACATCTTTACGATTATATTTGGCTAATCGCCATTAGTAAATTTTTGCAATATATAATTACTTTGCAAAACATCTCTCATTTGAAGCATAAACATAATTAACAGAAAAAGCTTCTTGTAGCAGCCTACGTTCCTGCTGGATCCTGCAGCCTATCTGGCAACCTCGAGTCAGGGAGGAGGGAGAGGGGATACACCGCTCTACAGTAATTTGAAAGTGATTGCAGTACCAGTTTTGGCCACAATCTTACTTACGGCTCCTTTAAACTAAAACATCTTTCAAAATACGAATACATACATTAATACATTTAATAATAAAGCTGAAATCAAATCAAACTTAAAAATCAAAAGTAATGTTGCATTGACAACTAATTGAAATAAAATAGAAGTAGCCTACTATGTCTAAAACTAAACTCGAAATAAAAATAAACTACAGATAAATAGAAATATTATTAGACTTGCTTAAAATTAAAATAAAAAACTATTTAAATATGTATACATACACACTTTAATGGTAGTCAAATAATAGTGAAATAGCATTCGGTCTTCATTTACTCAACCCCATGTTATTCTAAGCAGTATGACTTTTGTTTTTTGAAGTTTAGCCTCATGAATTTTATGGTAATTTTGTCTTTACAGCTCTTGATCTCTGTCTTCTTTCATTAAATAGAAAAGAGCAGCGTTAACATTTTGACATTCATGCAGGTTTGGATCAACACGAAAGTGAATTATTCCTCTAAAGTCACAGGGAAGGAGGAGTGTTTTGCTCTCTGCTAGCGTTAGCATGTTTGTTGTGTTTTTAATGAGATTTCCAGGGATGTCGAGCTGCTGATTCCCTAATGTGGATCCGTTAATCTGATCTTCCTTCCCGGGTTTCCTGCCGCTCAGAGCATCAATACACGAGGGGCACAAATAAATACTACAAACCACCTTCACATAATGTGGAAATATTCTCCTGAAACACTGCTGGATCTTTGATCCCGGAGAATATGAGTAAATACACGACCATGATCCGTACAAAAAACAAAACAATTCAACCTACTTCAGCTTAAAAACTTTTTTGTTCAAAATTAAAAACATTTAAATAAGTCAATATCATCAATCCTTTTTCCAAAATGTGATTTTGCATTACCCTGATTCACTATGGTAAGCCTATTATTAGTGTTTATATTTTATAACCTGAAGGGATGGTCACTCGCATCACGTGCGTGGAGTGTGAGGAAGTGTGTGTTTGTGTGTGAGTGGCCGGGGTTAGTTGTCACAGCGAGCGAGAAAGGTTGACAGTGAGCTTGTTAAATCGCGAACTTCTGGAGAATCACCCGTTTTAAACAAACGCAGAACAGAGGAGAGTCAGCTGAAGAAAAGAGAACGAGACAGAGCTCTTGATAAAACCAGAATCCGCTTGGCTTTAGGAGAAGAAGAATGTCTCGGTTACGTGTAACCCTTATAATATAAAAGTATTTCGTTACATTTATATAGTGCTTTTCTGGGTACTCAAAGCGCTTTACATGGAAGCGGAAATCTCCTCATACACCACCAGTGTGCAGCATCACCTGGATGATGCGACGGCAGCCATATTGCGCCAGAACGCCCATCACACACACACACACACACACACACACACACACACGCACACCACACACCAGCTTACTGGTGGAGAGGAGACAGTGATGAAGCCAATCAGTAAATATGGGGATGATTAGGAGGCCATGATGGACAGAGGCCAAGGGGCAAATTTGGCCAGGATGCCAGGGTTAAACCCCCACTCATTTTCGAAGGATATCCGGGGATTTTTAATGACCACAGAGTTTTTAATACTCCGGTACTACTAATGATAAGATCAAACCACTCTAGCACTAAGTATTAAAGGCATTGTTCATTTCATTATTATTCTCAGAACACAAGAAGCTGTAATCATGTTTGTGCTTGTCCATATAATGTCAGTAAATGGTGCACTTCTTCAAAGCATCATAACATAAATAATTCCATGCAACTTTTACATTTCTCCTTTTGTGTTCTGAAAAAGAATAACGTTCTCACAGCTTTATACAAACACCTGAGTGAGAAAATGACTGGTTCATTCATCTTTTCGCCTAGCAACCACATAGCAACACTCTAGCAACCCCCTAACCACTCATGCGTCTTTTGAAATAGTTTCTTCAAACTCATACTAATACTCATTTATATCATGTTAATAAAACCCAAAAACATGATCTGAAGTCAAGTTTGGGCAAAGTAACTGCAGGATCCAGTGAGTTCCTGCATAAATTTGAGATGCTCATGAATAATGCAGCGTTTGACAGAGTGGGCGGAGTTACAGGCTTCCACATGGAAACCCTTCCTCCGGGCCATGAAATATTCACCATCACCAAAACATGGACAAACGCACCGCCACTCCCAAACAACAGTCAGCTGGACCTTTCCTTCTCAAACTCTCTATAAAACTGCACAACATGATCTGCTGCCTTAATTGAAATATAAGCAAATTCACTGATCTGATATAATGATCCACTATACATTTATTAATGATAGGCAAAGAAATTGTTTTTTCATGCATTGGTCAAATTTTTCAGAATGTATTGTTTCAGAAAAGTGGACAGAAAACATCCAAAATAGTGTTTATTTGATCTATTTGATAAATAAAGTTTGAGTCAGAAATCTCCTCTTCAACTTTTATTCATATTCTGAAGGTTTTTTCATATTCCTAAAAACATAGTGACAATTAATTTGTGACTCAATGAATCCCATGGCCTCTGTGTGTTGACAGTATTTTCAGATTTTTAGTGATGAAAAGAGAAATCCAGAAAAAACTTTATTTGTTAACAAAATGAAACAAAAATGTTGATCCTGGCTTTCTCCAATGTTCAAATTTCAGCTCTGGAAATGTATGCATATTAGTGCATATTTAATTAGATTATGCATCATTTGCATACAAAAAAATGTGCAGTACAATTTTTTTTTGCAGTTCCCATTGTAATCAATCAACTGGAGCAGTATGATGATATTGTTAATAACTTGTTTAACCTATTGACCTTGCCTTAAGCTCATCTGCAGTGTAGATGTTTTATATCATGAGATGCAGAAAACATGAAAGTGTGCTATTTAAATGGAGATGCTTTATCATGTATTTGGGACACAGCCGACGTTCCCCCCTCAAAGTCCGTTTAAATCCCCAGAAAATAAAGATAAAAACCAGTGTTTCTGTACATGTGTGTTTGACAGCAATCAGTCAGTGTGTCATCTGACAGCTGCAGTAGAGTAAACACACACACACACACACACACACACTGAAGAGATGCTGCACATCTGCCACTAAACTCAACACTTTCTCTCTCTCACACACACACACACACACACACACACACACAACATGCTGAAAGATCTCCAGCGCTGAATGCTTGAATGTCCCGCATGTCCTTGAGTTTAATAGTAACCGGGTCAGACATTTAACCAGGACCGGCGAGTGACACCAGCGACCCGCATATGTATAATGTGGCAGCTGAAATCATTTCCTCTGTTCTTTTAATCTGTCATCTAACATTTGCTTTATTCTCATCTATTCTAGCTCTGTCTGGTGATGTGTTAGTGACCTCGCTCTTTCAGAGGTGATTGTTGTTCAATGTCCCAGCTAACAAGTGATGAAAACGTTTTACTGTGGACATTCAACAGGCCTGGTTTTTAAATGTTTTAGAAGCTTTTGTACGAACGTTCCGTTTTATCATTTTGCAAACATTGAGAACTGAAGGTTCTCTGAACATTCTGAAAAAAATAGCAACATTTAAAAAAAAAATGTTAGATAAATGTCAAACTAGAAAAAAAACTTTCCATGAATGATGTATGAATATTGTTTTTTGTGCTGGCGTTTTGAGAACATTATTAAAGACCAGATAATGTTGAATGAACATCATATTAATGTTACTGGAAGAATGTTTGTTCATAACTTTGAGAGAACCTTGACAGAACATTCTGGGATGGCACTAACATGCAGTGGATGTTGATGAAAAAGTAATAAAACACTGAATGTGATCAACTCTCCAACAACTCTGAAACCTGAAACAGTGATTATAATTTATTATTAAAATCTACAGCGATATTAAATAGCAGAGAGCTGAACAAACACAGTGACATTTTCTTACATATATTATAGCAGTGATGATATCTTGTGCTTTATTTGGTGGTGATGGTGGTGGCGCAGTGGATAAGACACATGCCTTTGGTGTGAGAGACCCGGGTTCGAATCCACTGTGAGACACCAATGTGTCCCTGAGCAAGACACTTAACCCCTAGTTGCTCCAGAGGCGTGCGACCTCTGACATATATAGCAATTGTAAGTCGCTTTGGATAAAAGCGTCAGCTAAATACAAATGTAAATGTATTTACAGCTATTGTTTTTTCTATTTTTTTTATTTATTATTTTATATTATTTTATTTTATTAAGCATTTCACAGATGTTTTTATCCAGTGACTTACATTGCATTCAAAATTTACTGTACATTTATTTTATTTTTTATTTTATTTAATTTTGTTTAATTGTATTAATTGGCTAGATGCTTTTATCCAAAGTTATTTTAATTAATTTTTTTTATTTGTTTGTTTGTTTGTTTTATTTATTTATGCATTTGGCAGATGCTTCCATCCAGTAACTTACATTGCATCCAAGATTTACATTTATTTTTTTATTTTTTTTATTTATCTTATCTTTATTATTATATTAATTTGGTAGATGCTCTTTTTCATCCAAAGTGACTTTATTTTATTTTATTTTTATTTTATGCATTTGGCAGATGCTTTTATCCAAAGTGACTTATATTGCATTACAATGTTATATGTGACATTATTTCGGTGACATTGATAGTTTTATTTTTAGTTTATTTCATTTTCCACTTAAACTAAACAAAAATTAGAAATGTTGCCTTGGCAACTAGCTGAAATAGTTTTTGTTATGTCTAATCTTATTTCAGTTAATTTCAGTTGTGGTTTTAGTTTTAGTTAAGGATAATAACCCTGAGTTCTGGACTTCATTATGAAGTTCTCACTTAAAGCTCCAGTAGGTAGCTTTTGTAAACAAATATTTGTTAAAACTGTCATTATGTCTTCACAGTAGAATATGAGACAGATAATCTGTGGAAAAAATCGAGCTCCTCTGGCTCCTCCCTGTGGTCCTATTGCCATTTGCAGAAATACACCGCTCCCGGTCAGAAACAACCAATCAGAGCCAGGAGGAATGTCTTAGCAGTGTCAATCACACTCGTGTACGCGCTGATCACCCCTCTCTTGCACAGCGCGAGCGCGTACTGTCGTTCGTGACTGTCCTGTTCGAACTCGTTCATCCAAATGAACGAATCTTTTTTCGAATCATTTCGTTCATTCAACGAACGAAATGACTCGCAAAAAGATTCGTTCATTTCGAACGAGTCTTTTTCGGAGTCATTTCGTTCATTCAACGAACGAAATGATTCGAAAAAGATTTGTTCATTTTGATGAACGAGTTCAAACAGGAGAGTCACGAACGTGCATCACAGAACAGAGCAAGGCGAGCATTTGTGCTTATAAAACTTAAAGTTTTTTATTTATTTTTGAAATGACCGATCGTTTCGCTAGATAAGACCCTTATTCATCGTCTGGTATCGTTTAAAGCCCTTTGAAGCTGCACTGAAACTGTCATTTGGTCCTTGAAACGTTTGTGTCCTATTGAAGTCCATTATATGGAGAAAAAGCCTGGAATGTTTTCATCAAAAACCTTAATTTCTTTTCGACTGAAGAAAGAAAGACATGGACATCTTGGATGACATGGGGGTGAGTAAATTATCAGCAAAAGTTTTTTTTAAAAGTGAACTAATCCTTTAACGTTATCTTACTAGCTATTTATAACTTATAGAAAGAGTGCAACGTTATAAAGTTACATGTATTGCAAAATACATAATGATTTGAGGACCAAGTTTGTAGTCAAAGTATGGGCAGGCCATAGTCAATGTAAAGCATATTGTTGATGTTTCGTCCCTATTAGTGAATGTTCCATAACTGTTTATAATCTGCCGTCATCGGTGGTACTGTTTACTAGCCTGCGCGTTCACGGCAGGCTCCGCTGTGGGGGAGGAGCTGTGGGGGAGGAGCTGTGGAGGGAGGAGCTGTGGAGGGAGGAGCTGTGGGGGAGGAGCTGTGGGGGAGGAGCTGTGGAGGGAGGAGCTGTGGGGGAGGAGCTGTGGGGGAGGAGCTGTGGAGGGAGGAGCTGTGGAGGGAGGAGCTGTGGGGGAGGAGCTGTGGAGGGAGGAGCTGTGGGGGAGGAGCTGTGGAGGGAGCGCTGTAGCGCAGCAGAGAGCAAGGGGGTTGGACCTGGAAGTTGTGCTTGTTCAAATTTTCAGGCTAAGTCAACATTTTCTCAAAACTCCCTACTGCAACTTTAAGACTTGTGAACCGAACCAGTTAAAAACGAGTCACACGTGTTTCAGGTTCCTCTGAGAGTGTGCCGTGATGAAGACTGTTCCTCGGGTTTTCTTACTTTGTTCTTACTCGTTTTCTTACTCTGTTGTTACCGCGGTAAACGCCTGGCTCAATCAGGACACAGGTATCTTCGGATTCCCCTTCAGGCTCTTCTCATTTACATTTCTGTATGTTTATTTGTTTTCATTTCAGACATAATTGTTCATATTGAAAATTTCTTTGAATTAATTGGTTTATTTGAGGTATTTGATGCAATTGCAAGACAAACAGTGCGATGACATAAGAAATATACTCTCATTAGGGGGAAAATGCCCGCATTTCTGGTACTGAATTGTGGTTCAATTCTAACCAATTTTTGGTAAACTACATTTACATTTATGCAATTGACAGATGCAACTTACATTGCATTCTAGCTATACATTTTGTTCAGTTCTTGCATTCTCATACTAGCATCATGCTCTATTGCTTGAGCAATGTATTTTTCTGGTATAATGTAAGAAAGCTTTACCCCAGTGTACGGCCTGCTGTCATGTGCAAGATATCATATCACAAAAGCACATGGTGCAGATGTTTTCAGGGTGGTGTAGACTAGTGATGGTAAGTGAAACCTCTCCAGTGCATTGAGTAAAACACCTCCATTACTCCAGGAAGAGTGTTATTCCTGTAGCTCAAATACTAGGGTATGGGTTCGATTCCCAGGGAATGCATGAACTGATCACATGTACCTTGATTGCAATGCAATTCACTTTGGATAAAAGCGTCAGCCAAATGCATGAATGTAAATGAGTCCTACTTTTCTCCTGTTATCTCTATTATTAGACAAAGATGTGTTTATCTGACCAGAAATCTCAGTTTGCACATTAAAAATTTCCATCTGAGGAACGATACTTTGACATTGACAGCCGATCAGAATCCGTCCTGCTTTAAAGAGCTTGAGCATTTTAAACAGCAGATGACAAAACTGCTGTGCACTTAGAATAAACAGAGCGTTATCATGCATTGGTGTGGTAGTTATCATTCTTAGTGAGGACGTGCCTTAACAGTCCAACCGCAACCATCAAGGTGCATGCAAAAACTGCCACAGGTTTGGTAAATGATTGCAGAATTCAGGTGTTTGTTGCGTGTCTGTGCCAAGATCGGCATTAGATCACCTGACTGTGGTTATATTTGGCTGCAGGGTTATATTCGGCCTATGTGAGAGGAATGCTGGAAAAAACAGCTTGATCTGTTCAAATAGCCTATCATCCCCTTCTCCTCTAATGTCACCGTGTCCTCAGCGCATTTGAGTAAATGTCACTGTCACATCATGATCACACACATCTCATCAATGCTGCTCTGCCTCCAGCTCAACCAACCGGAGTCCTGTTTCCATGGTGACAGGGGATGCACAGCGCGGATACACACTCTCTGATGTAACGTGACAGATGTTGGGTGTTCCCAGATGTTCATAACTCTTCATCACCAGCGCATCATGACGTCAGTGGAGATACTGATTAGATTCTGATCTCTGTGTGCTTTAAGTAATGTTCTGGGTTCAGTACAACTTAACCTACATGAGCGGCATCTGTGAGTCTGTGACGTGCTGTCGTTTGCATTTTCGCCCTTCAGTTTATTAAAACAACCAGGAATACGCTTGGAAGGTCTGTGAGGCACTTGTGTGTAAATTGCTTTGTGCAAACATTATGTTATTTGATCTGTAAAGTGTCTAAACTTTTTTATGTTCAGGATGATAGTTCCTGAAGTTTGCTCAATGTAGACAGTACCCTTTTTAGTAGTCTTAAACCGCATTTCTGCCGCAGGAACGTTTCCCAGGAACTATGGACTTTGGGGTGGTACTCTGTGTGTTTCCACCACAGGAACCAGGGTCTAAATGAATCTTTTCATGCCGCATTTTGATTGGTTGACTCCACGCAGCATTTTATTTCAACCACCATTTTTTTTAATCTGTTTCACCGCAGGAACGTTCCCCAGGAACTAGGGACTTTGGGGTGGTACTCTGTGTGTTTCAACCGCAGGAACCAGGGTCTAAATGAAGTTCCAGGTAAATATTTCCCCCTCCGAAAGTCCCTGCTTGCGAGGTACTTTTTTTAAATTTAGGAACTTTCGGGGGTGGGTCTTGCTGATTGGCTGATGTCATGCCGCATTTTGATTGGTTGACTCCATGCAGCATTTTATTTCAACCACCATTTTTAAAAATCTGTTGCGGTGCATGCAGTAACAGTTGTTTGCTATTCAAATCAACAATGGAGTTTAAAAAATACGACAGATGGACCGACTACGAGGTTCAGGCTTTGTTGAGCTAAAATTCAGAGGATGAAATCCAGCGGGAACTGTAAAGTTGCACGCAGTTGTACATTACCGGACTAATTTGCCTAATCTTCATGGTACTTTAGACCGTGGTGGAAACGCACACAGCAACAGGTCTGGGGGGAAAAATGTCCCTGGGACAAACTGTTCCGGGTAATTTCGGTGGAAACGCAGTTTTAGTCACATAGTAGAGACTAGAGACTGCTGTCTTTAGCGCCCTTGTTAGTGCACCCTCCTCCCATGCCGGAGACACTAGTTTAAATCCCGGTCGGAGCGGGTTGGTTGACTTGGACTGGTTACATTGGTGCCGTGACCCGGATGGTAGTGAGGTTTAGGGTGGAGAGTGTTACGGATGCAATCTAGTAAGAGCTGTGTGGGTAAACCTCACTCCCCTGATCTCCTGAAACCTCACCCCTCCTACGCCGGAGACACTGGTGCGAATCCCGCTTGGAGAGAGGCGAGTAGGACCAGAGAGGGTATATTTGGTGCCGTGACCCGGGTGGGATTTAGGTTTAGGGAGAGAGTGTAACGGAGGCAAGCTAGTAAGAGCTGTGTGGGTAAACCTCACTCCCCTGATCTCCTGAACCTCACTCCTCCTACGCCGGAGATGCTGGTGCGACTCCTGCTTGGAGAGAGGCGAGTAGGACCAGAGAGGTTATATTTGGTGCCGTGACCCGTATGGGAGTGAGGTTTAGGGGGAGAGTGTAATGGAGGCAAGCTAGTAAGATCTGTGTGGGTAAACCTCACTCCCCTGATCTCCTGAAACCTCACTCCTCCTATGCCAGAGACGCTGGTGCAAATCCCGCTTGGAGAAAGGCGAGGAGGACCAGAGAGGTTATATTTGGTGCCGTGACCCGGATGGGAATGAGGTAGTAAGAGCTGTGTGGCTAAACCTCACTCCCTGATCTCCTGAAACTTCACTCCACCTATGCTGGTTTAAATTCCGCTCGGAGGGGGGCGAGTTGGACCGGAGGAGTTATATTTGGTGCCGTAACCCAGATGGGACTGAGTTTAAGTTTATGGGGGTGAGTGTAAACCTCACTCCCTTGTCCTTAAGAGGTCTGCTGGCGATTGACTCTAGAGACTGCGGCCATGTTAGTGCACTTAGCGTCCTTGTTAGTGCAACCCCCTCCTATGCCGGAAACGCTGGTTCAAATCCTGCACATAGAGAGGCGAGAACTAGGACCAGAGAGGTTATATTTGGTGCCGTGACCCGGATGTGAGTGAGGTTTAAGGGGGAGAGTGTAACAGAGGCAAGCTAGTAAGAGCTGTGTGGCTAAACCTCACTCCCCTGATCTCCTGAAACCTCACTTCTCCTATGCCGGAGATGCTGGTTCTAATTCCAAACGGAGAGAGGAGAGTAGGAACAGAGAGGTTATATTTGGTGCCGTGACCCGGATGGGAGTGAGGTTTAAGGGGGAGAGTGTAAACCTCACTCCCTTGGCCTCAAAAGGTATGCTGGCGATTGACACTAGAGACACCGGTTCAAATCCCGCTTGGATATATATATGTCTTGTCATATTTATACATTTATCAGTCCCTTGCCATGTAGACGTCCATTGTACGTGAATTATGACTTTTGCTTGTTTTTAAAAACCAAGGAAGGGTTCAAAATTATTTTCTGTGGTAATCTACATCATGTCACATATTTAAACGGTGGTTCATGTAAGTGTACCGAGACATTCAGACCAGCTCGTATAGATCCAGTGAACCTATAAAGCAAAACTTGTGCTTGTGATGTTACACGTTTTTAAGGCGCTTTGAATTAAAGCATCTGCTAAATAAATAACTGTACATGTAAAACTAATTTCTGAAGCTTTAAACAGTAAACTGTATTTGCACTTTTATAAATGAGTTTTATAAAACAGTTTTATAAATGACAACAATGTTCCTACTGATGACAAATAATAGTCAATATCTCTCAAAAATCAAACTGATAAAACATACTATGGTGTTACCCTGTATTTCCTCTAGGAAAACTTCTCTCAATTGTTCCTCCCTAAACAGCCATGAGATTAAATAGAGATATTTACTAAAGTCTCAGATGTTTCTCCAGAGAAAAGACCCCATGTGTGAGTTTCAGAACAATGTCTCAAGTACCAAAAGTCTGCCATCAAAGTCAGAGATCTCAATTTGAGCTTGAACACTTCTCATCAGGTTGCTCTTCACATTAATTTCATAGGATGACAACTATTGACTCATTTAAATCTGAGGAGAATCATCTGCTCAGAATCATCACCGTCTTGCTGTATGTTTTGGTGCATTATTAACTTGAGTCTGATCACAGGGAACGTGATGTAATGCTGTCTCTCTGGATCTGTCTTACCTCGCAGTCGTACAGCAGGTGCAGTTGCCCGTCGATCCACTCCTCGATGTCCAGTCGCCTCTGGAGGTCTTTGCGGTTGTATTTGACCGTTAGTTTGCCCAGTTTGCGTTGGGCAGGCTCCTCCTCTTTGGTCTGAAACATCACTCTGGACTGGGTGCCCGGGTCCGACGCCATGCCTGCCACAACCTCACGAGTACAGGGAGAAGTCCAAGAGGCGACTGTCTCTCTCTCTCTCTCTCTCTCTCTCTCTCTCTCTCTCTGTCTGTCTCACAGACTCAAACACACAGTCCTTCAGTCACAGTCCTGCTGTCGTTTGCTCCTCTGACTCTCTATACTGCAGTGTGTTTCTGACTCATGATCGTGTTGTTTCTGTCCAACAGCCTCCTTTAGCTCCTGTCTTCTGTCTGAGCTCTACTAACACTGCCTCCCTATCTCTCTCTCTCTCTCTCTCTCTCTCGCTCTCTCTCTCTCTCTCTCTCTCTCTCTCTCTCTCGCTCTCTCCCCCTCCCCTCCCTCTCTCTCTCTCTCTCTCTATCTCTCCCCTTCTCTCTCTCTCTCTCTCTCTCACTCTCCCCCCTCCCCTCTTTCTCTCTCTCTCACTCTCTCTCTCTCTCTCTCTCTCCCCCCTCCCCTCTTTCTCTCTCTCTCTAGCTCTCTCTCTCTCCCCCCCCCTCCCCTCTTTCTCTCTCTCTCTCGCTCTCTCTCTCTCCCCCATCTCTCTCTCTCTTTCTCTCAATCCACCCCTCCTGCACTCACTGTCTGCTGCTTTTATAGGCTTGAAATGAAGACGTGTTGTCGTTGTGTGTTTATGTGTGTGTTAAGGAGGAACATAGTTCAACTCAGGACTGATAACATGCAAGATCAGTGTCAGAGGTCAAAACACTTGTTTTAAAGCACTTGTTGCTATTACTGTAATTCATATGCAATTGGATTATTACGTAAAAAAACAAAAACATTTATATTTATTAATTTAGCAGATGCATTTGCCAAAAAAACATTTTAAAATATATGAACAAATAGGCTGCACCCTTTATTTTACTAACTGTATTCTTTTATGTAATAGATTTTTTTATGAAAATATGAGTTCTGTTTGCCAGTTCAAAACACATTTGTGTTCTGGGTGGTTGTTATTGATATGAAGTTTCTAAGATGTTCTGAGTGGATGTAAGTGTGTTGCTATGTGGTTTTTAGGGAGTTCCAGGTGCTTAGAGTGTTGCTAGAGTGGTTGCTAGGGGGTTGCTAAGCTGTAAAAAATAAATAAACAGATTTTAGAAAATAAATAAATACATTTTAAATAAATAAATACATTTTAAATAAATAAATACATTTTCAAAAAAATAAATAAAAACAACCACTTTACTAATTTTTAAAGAAAACACAAGAGGTGTTAGTCAGTGCAAAACTCAATTGTGAATGGTTGCCAGGGTGTTTCTATGCGGTTGATTCTGACATCGGTATAAGGTTGCTAAGGTATTCTGAGTGGCTGTTAGTATTTTGCTATGTGGTTTCTAGAGAGCTCTGGGTGTTTGCTAAAGGTTGCCAAGCTGTTCTGTTGCTACGGTGTTCTGAATAGTTGTCAGGGTGTTGCTATGTGGTTGCTAGGGTGTTCTCTGTTAGGGCATTTTTAGAAGGTTTGCTATGCTATTCTGAGTGCCTGTTAGTGTGTTGCTGTGTGAATTTTAGGGTGTTCTGGGTGACCACCAGGGGGTTGCTAAGCTGTTTTGAGGGTGTTTTGGTGGTTGCTAGGGGGTTGCTAAGATGTCGCCAGGGGGTTCTGAGTGTTTGGCAGGGTGTTGCTATGCGATTCCATCTGTGTTCTGGGAGATTTTTGGGGAATTTGTTTGTGCACTGTAAAAAATTGCTGTAGTTTTTACAATAAATATTTACAATAGACTACTGTATTTTTAAATTTACAGTATTACTGTATTTTGCCATGTAGGCGCATGCATAATTGCTGTTAATTTTAGAGGTCCAATAAAATACTGTGTTTTTTTTTTTAAGGTAGACCACTGTTATTGTATGTTCCTATGACTTCTGGAAACATGATTATGCAGTAAATGCTACTGGATATCATGCATACCATTGTAATAATTTAAATTATTTTATTTAATATATACAGTATGTATATATAATTTTGGAGCACACTTCTTTTGCTCAGACACTTTGCTCCATTATCAGAGGTAACGGAGCTTATCCTGTGATATCCTGTGCCAGAAGGAAATGGAGGGTAATGGATGTGACTTTGTCCCATTTTGCAAAGAGCCATATAGGCCTATGTCAAAATTATCCTCTCTTACCAGCTGATATGTCAGTTGTCACTTAGAGTTGCTCGCCAGATCATAAAATTTCCATTTACCGCTACTGAGATAATTTTCCCGTAAGGCTGATAAAACACTTGTTATGAATTGATGTGCAGGCAGGTTACATACAGTATTTCTAAGATATTACAATGACAGAACGATTAATCTCATATCAACAGATAAACTTGGAGCTGCAGATGTCAGAAATTATGCAATGAAAGTGTAGTTAACAGTCTCTATGTTTGTTTTCCTTTGGGAGAACCCCTGATGGATCCAGGGTCAGTTCACACAGAACGTGTTTTTTGCTGTTAAAAATGTGAGCCGGTCTAGAAACACGGTTTTTATTATCTTAACTTGACAGGAGTGAGGTTTACCCACACAGCTCTCTTACTAGCTGGCCTCGGTTACACTGCACAGTCACTTTGTCTACCAGTGCAAATTATCTATATGTTCACCTGTCAGAAAGCCTCCAACATGCATTTGAAATCAACCACGTCTTTTATAGCTGCCATTATCAGCCGTGTGACTGATAAGGCCTGAAACTAAATGGGCGCACCTTGATGAATGATGAATGAGGAGACGCAGCAATGCAACAGTCTGTAGTGGTTTGGACAGAGCAAAACTTGATATGCGAGAAACACATTTATGATTCCCGCAGCGCATCGTACATTGGTTCAAGCTGTCCAAACAGACTTCTGGGGTGTATTCCCATGTCAAAGTGTACACCGGGCCGGACAAAAGGCGAGCTTTGGCTATTCCAAAGATCCGATTTCAATAAAAACAATGACTGCCTCTTTTCCCTTTTGTTTTGTCATGGCATATCAATCAAGTGCTGCTTCGCTGCTTCTCCTGACGATGTGCCGTCTGTTACAAACTCTGAATTATTAAGCAACACGGCAGCTCATCTTTCACAGCCAACAAATTCATTCATCCAAGCCAAGACTCAGAATTAGGGCGTACATTCCCTAAAACACTCTGCTTTCAAGAAAGAAAAAAAAGGAAATACATTTTCTGAAGAAAATGTGGTGCTTGTCCATGCTCAGTGTTGTGGGTGGTTGCCAGGGCATTGCAATGCAGTTGCATATGTGTATTGTGGTTTAATAGTATATTGCCATTCAGTTGCTAGGGTGTTTTGGATGGTTGCCAGGGTGTTGCTATGCAGTTGAATATGTATTTTGTGGTTTAATAGTGTTGTCATTCAGTTGCTGGGGTGTTTTGAATTGTTGCCAGGGTGTTGCTATGCAGTTGCATATGTATTTTGTGGGTTACATAGTGTGCTGTCATTCAGTTGCCAGGGTGTTTTGGATTGTTGCCAGGGTGCTTCTATGCAGTTGCATATGTATATTGTGGTTTAATAGTGTTTTCATTCAGTTACTAGGGTGTTGTGGATGGTTGCCAGGGCGTTGCTATGCAGTTGCATGTGTGTTCTGAAGATCAATTGTGTGTTGCCATTCAGTTTCTAGGGTGTTGTGGGTGGTTACCAGGGCGTTGCTCTGCAGTTGCATATGTATTTTGTGGTTTAATAGTGTATTGTCATGCAGTTCTTTTGGGTGTTGGGGATTGTTGCCAGTGTATTGCTATGCAGCTGCATGTGTGTTCTGCAGGTTAGTAGTGTGTTGCCATTCAGTTGCTAGGGTGTTGTGGATTGTTGCCAGGGCGTTGCTATGCAACTGCATGTGTGTTCTGCAGTGATCTTTACAACGGAACTGAATCAACACTGAACTGACTTCAGCTGAACAACAACCGAAAGGCATAATTTTCCTGTTGTCACTGTAAAGATGCTTTGAAAACAATCTGTATTCATTGTATAAATCGCTATATAAATAAAGGTGACTTGAGTGTACCTCATAGTGTGTTGCAATGCAGTTGCCAGGGTCTTGTGGATGGTTGCCAGGGCATTGGTATGCAGTTGCATGTGGGTTCTGAGTGGTTAATAGTGCGTTGTTATGCAGACTCATTAATATAGGCCTCTCCTTCAATGCACAATGTGCTTAAAAGAGTTACAGGAGCTATCATGATGTAAATGCATGGTCACCCTCATCACAGTGTATTTCAGTGCTTACATAAGAAGGCTGAGGTTGATCTGGTGTGTGTGAATGTGTGTGTATCTCTTTGTGTCTTCATGGCATCCGTCCAGCATGAGTCAACAAATGTTGGCTGTGTTATCAAAGCTCAACATTGTTGTCTTTAACACTCCCACAGAGAACGCTGATGACCATATTCAGGAGCTTAATGTGTGACTGCCATCTAGTGTCTGTAGTGTAGAGCCTTAGGTTACATGAGCTTTGGCTTTGAACACATTTGACATTTTATGCACTTTTATCTAAAGTGACTTACATTGCATTCAAGGTGTACATTTTGTCAGTTCATGCATTCTCTGGGAGTCGAAATCATGACCTTAGCACCATGCTGAGCTACAGGAATGAACAAATACACTTAGAAAAACAACAACAAAACACTGAGAGACTAGTATTTTCAGTGAAGACCAGGGGTCATATTTGAAGTTCATTTAGTTTTCTAGAGTTCTCCACATTTCCAAAGGCTTTAGAAAATTATTAAGAGGATTCAGCCTCAAACTAAATTAGGACACAGAAAACACAATGGTGTTTTTTTTTTTTACGCTAAAGTGGTTATTTCAAGACAATATCTATTCTCATTCATAAGCAACAATCATAAGTGAGTCATAAGGGCACTTCTCATCTGGTGGCTGTTGATTCC
This sequence comes from Gila orcuttii, assembly GCA_026230005.1. NCBI lineage: Eukaryota > Metazoa > Chordata > Actinopteri > Cypriniformes > Leuciscidae > Gila > Gila orcuttii. The sequence goes on along the minus strand of JAPDVR010000013.1, from coordinate 3,062,492 downwards.
TCCTGAAAACTTTTCATGTTCTTAAACAATTCTTAGACAAAACATGGAAGATATCCTTCTTTAATCCTTTAAGGCTGAGTCAGACAACATCACTGAAACAGAACAATACATCCACACAGAGCAAACCTGAGCTGATGTGAACTTCCACTACTGACTCAGTCACATAGTGCTGTCAAATCGACTAATCATACAAGTTTGTAAATGTAAAATATATACATACACAGATATATATTTACAAACTTTTATGTTAGATGTGATTAATAGCGATTAATCAATTTGACAGCACTAATTTGAACATATTCATAGTTTTCACGTGACGTCACACCCTTATAGGAACGTGGGCAAAAGGATGGTTGCGTCCTATATCGCATTCTTCCCTTCTATAGTAGCCATAAAACAGTATTAGACAAAAGGGCTGTGTCCAAAATCCACGGGGCTAGTTGTAACACACTTGTTTTAAATACTTCCACACATGCCAGGATGACAAAACTTAGTGTATTTACTAGATGCCATATCAGCACTATATAGGCCTAGAGAGAAAAGTTGCGCCAAAATTTTAAAATCTTTGTAAGATATCACTGAACATTTATTTAACCATATAGCAAAAGTAAATTTACTTACTTTTCATCTCTGTTTTTTGTGTTTATTTAAAATTGGACAAGTCTGATAATCTCCGATCTGTTATTTCAGAATCAGAATCAGAAAGAGCTTTATTGCCAAGTGTGCTTTTACACACAAGGAATTTGTTTTTGGTACTGAGGCTTCCAGTGGACATATACAAATACAAATACAACAAGAAACATAATACTACAAATTATTAGAATAAAAAATAAAAATATAATATATGAGAATAAAAGTATCACAGTTGGGTTTAGTCAGAATAGACATTTTCAGATTTACAGATTATGAACATATTTACAGTGTTTTGAATATTATAAATAAATAAATCTACATATAAGTATCACCTGAGTTGTAGGGTATTGCACTAAACAGTGGGAGTATTGCACTTAAGGCATATGCTTTGGGAGGAGTGTTAACTGTTCAGGAGGGAAATGGCCTGTGGGAAGAAACTGTTCCTGTGCCGAGATGTTCTTGTGGCCAGTGATCTGAGTCTCCGTCTTGACGGTAACAGTTCAAACAGGAGGTGTCCAGGGTGAGTGGAGTCTGTGATGATTTTACCTGCTCTCTTCCTCACTCTGGAAGAGTACAGGTCCTGGAGGGTTGGCAGGGGGGCACCAATGATCCTCTCCACAGTCCGGACTGTCCGTTGTAGTCTCCTGATGTCTGATTTGGTAGCTGAACCAAACCAGACAGTGATGGAAGTGCATAAAACAGACTCAATGACGGCTGAGTAGAACTGAATCAGCAGCTCCTGTGGCAACTTGAACTTCCTCAGCTGGTGAAGGAAGTACAGTCTCTGCTGGGCCTTTTTCACAATGGAGTCAATGTGATTGTCCCACTTCAAGTCCTGAGAGATGGAAGTGCCCAGGAACCTGAATGACTCCACTGCTTCCGCAGTGCTGTTCATGATGGTGAGTGGGGGGAGTGCTGGGCTGTTCCTCCTGAAGTCCACGATCATCTCCACTGTTTTGAGCGTGTTCAGCTCAAGGTTGTTATAACTGCACCAGACAGCCAGCTGTTCAACCTCCAGTCTGTAAGCAGACTCGTCACCGTTTCGGATGAGACCGATGACAGTGGTGTCGTCGGCAAATTTCAGGAGCTTGACAGTGGGGTCTTTAGAAGTGCAGTCATTAGTGTACAGGGAGAAGAGCAGTGGGGAGAGAACGCACCCTTGAGGGGCGCCAGTGCTGGTGGTGAGAGTCCTGGATGTGTGTTTCCCCAGTCTCACTCGCTGCTGCCGGTCCGTCAGGAAGCTGGTGATCCACTGAGAGATCGAGGATGGTATGGAGAGCTGGGTCAGTTTGGCTGTGAGAAGACCAGGCATGATGGTATTGAAGGCCGAACTGAAGTCCACAAAGAGGATCCTTGCATAAGTCCCTGGTCTGTCGAGATGTTGCAGGATATAATGCAGTCCCATGTTGACTGCATCATCCACAGACCTGTTTGCTCTGTAAGCAAACTGAAAGGGATCCAGCAGGGGTCCAGTGATGTCCTTCAGGTGGGCCAGCACCAGTCTTTCAAACGACTTCATGACCACAGACGTGAGAGCGACAGGTCTGTAGTCATTAAGTCCAGTGATTTGGGTTTTTTTGGGGACAGGAATGATAGTGTAGCGTTTGAAGCAGCAGGGAACTTCACACTGCTCCAATGATCTATTGAAGATCTGCGTGAAGACCGGGGCCAGTTGGTCAGCGCAGGCTTTTAAACAAGCAGATGAGATGCCGTCTGGGCCTGAGGCTTTCCTAGTCTTCTGTTTTTTGAAGACTCGGCTCACGTCCTCCACACAGACCTTAAGCTCAGGTTGGATGGCAGGAGGGGGGAGTAATGGGAGAGCAGGAGGTGATGGTGAATGTGTGAAGTGCAGGTCAGAGCCGGTGTGTGGTGTGAATGAGGGCTTTTCAAACCTGCAATAAAATGAGTTTAAATCATCAGCCAGGTGTTGATTGTCCACAGATCGAGGGGATGGTGACTTGTAGTTGGCTATGTTTCTCAGGCCATTCCAGACTGATGATGGGTCGTTGGATGAAAACTGTTTTTTCAGTTTATCAGAGTAGCTTCTTTTAGCAACTCTGATCTCCTTTGTCAGTCTGTTTCTGGCCTGGTTATACAAGATTTTATCCCCACTTCTGTAGGCATCCTCTTTGGCATGACGAAGGTGTTTGAGTTTCCCAGTAAACCATGGTTTATCATTAGTAAATGATAAGAATGTCCTGGTAGGAATGCATGTATCCTCACAGAAACTTATATATGATGTTACAGTATCTGTGAGCTCATCCAGATCGTTGGTAGCAGCTTCAAAAACAGTCCAATCAGTGCAATCAAAGCAGGCCTGTAGATTCTGCTCTGCTTCATTAGTCCATCTTTTTACAGTCCTTATTACAGGTTTAGCTGATTTCAGTTTCTGCCTGTAGGTCGGTATGAGATGAACCAAACAGTGATCAGAGAGCCCCAAAGCTGCTCGTGAAACGGAGTGATACGCATCTTTTATTGTGGTGTAACAGTGGTCCAGTATATTACTGTCTCTGGTGGGACATGTAACGTGCTGTCTGTATTTTGGTAGTTCACGGGAAAGATTTGCTTTGTTAAAATCCCCAAGAATGATTAAAAGAGAGTCTGGGTACCTTTGTTCTGTTTCAGCTATTTGTTCAGCCAGCTGTTGTAGCGCCGCGCTCACGCACGCGTCTGGAGGGATGTAAACATTCACGAGAATGAAAGAGGAAAACTCCCGAGGCGAGTAGAAAGGTTTACAGTTTATGAAATGTGCTTCTAAATTAGGAGAGCACATCTTCTTCAGTGTTGTAACATCTGAACACCAACTTTCGTTAATGTAGAAACACAATCCACCACCTCTTGTTTTCCCCGTTAGCTCCGCGATGCGATCCGCTCGGAACAGCTGGAAGCCCGGCAGATGTATTGCGGTGTCCAGTATGGCTTCACTCAGCCAGGTTTCAGTGAAGCACAGAGCAGCAGAGTTTAAAAAATCCTTGTTAGTGCGGGTGACGAGAAGAAGTTCGTCCGTTTTGTTAGGAAGGGATCGGAGATTCGCGAGATGAATACTGGAGAGTGCAGTGCGCAGGCCGCGCTCGCGGAGTTTAACCAGCGCGCCGGCTCGCTTCCCGCGTTTGCGTCTGAACGCGCGTTTGAACAACAACGCTGCCCCTCCGACGAGAATGTCCTGCAAGACGTCCGAATAATCAAAAACTGTAGAAAAGTTATGTGGTGTGTGTTTCCTAATGTCCAGTAGTTCGTCTTTGGTGAAACTGATAGGAAAAGAATGACTAAACGCAGAACAAACAAACAAAAACAACACAATAGCTGGAGAGCCCCACACAGAGGCAGCCGTCTGCGGCGCCATCTTGGATGATATTTAACAGTTGAGATAGATCTTTAATGCTGATCTAACCAGCAGAAAGAGCAGCATTAAACCCCATTAAAGAGCAGGGTTTAAACCCCATATGCAGGCGGGGCATGTTGTCACACTGCGTTACAATGAGCCCCTATTAGAACTGTGATATTCTATGTATGAATTCTATTGAGGAAACCATGAGAAAAAGGTGAATAAAGACTGAGAGTCAATATTCAGAAACGATGAATTATTATGTTTTGAACTATGCTGTGTTTTGTAGTGTGTTTGTTGTCAAACTCAAAAATGACTTTATTTTTAATTATTAAAAAATGCCATTATTTTATATCAAAAAATATTATAATGCATACCATGTACAGGCAAGAGAAAACCATAATGAAAACCATTTAGCGTGTTGTGTTCATATTCTGGGCTCATCTGCTCGCCTATATTTAGTATACATACTGAATTTGATTGTTTAATGCGAGTTTTAGTACATTAAGGTTTTTTTTATGTTAAGCGTTTTAGAACATCCAGCTGTTTTTACTGGAATAAAAACTGCAGCAGGTGCTGTATATGGATCACAAGCGCCCAAAACTTGATTTAACAGTTTATTAATTACAAAACAAGTGCATATTTACTCTCTTGGATCTGGGCTAAATGAATAAACACTGTTACTGCATATTCAGATATTAAACACAGACATTAAGACAATAGATTTAAGGATAGTAAAAGAGGAGGGGATTGTAAATCCGCCCTTAGTGTCAGTTTATTAAAAGGATTTAATGCAGATTAATGTCCCAGATAGCATGGTGACATTGATACAATGTTGCTTTCTGATCCAAACCATCCATTTGGTTTGAGATTGACCTTTCAATGTTTAAAGTGCATGGATCAGCATTGAAATTTTGATGAAAGCCAACAGCACACATGGGTGGAAACAGTGACATTGAACTAACAGTGATTTGTAGTTGATGAGCACAAGGTAATTCAGGCATGCATCTCTGCAGAACACTAGTGGGTGTTTCTCGATCAGTGGGGCGTTTTCAAACCACAATGGGCATTTTCAACCGCTTTACCCGATTTGCTCTAATTCACTGGGGGCTTGGTTTAGGGGTGGGCCTTCATGATTTTAGCAAGTCTGTTGAAAAATGGTTGAAAAACATTTATTGTAGTTTGAAATTGGCCACTGATTGGTAAACGCCCATTTTGGTTTTGCATGTGCACTTCTACTCTAATGCTTCCTCATTAGAGAGAAAACATAGGTGTATCCTATACAGACCTCTTGTTTGTTGAAGCACCGGACATAGTTACATGACTTCTCTAGCACAGTTTCAAACAATGGTGCATCTACCTTATTTCTCTGTTCCTTTGTTTTGTGTGCTTATTTGGGTTGTTGCTCACTGTAATTAGATACATTAAAAATGTATTAAACTGTTTGAATAAAGCATCTATTTTTCTACATTCTTAAAAGATACATCTTGCTTTAGTCAAGTTTATTAGGAATTTCCTGAATAAAGTTCTAACATCATTTAACAGATTTCTTGAAGTGCAGGAGACATGAAAATGAGCAAGAATATTACACTGCAAACATAGCCCATGTCTTCATCCGTCAATGCTTGCATGCAGAGCACCTTTAGTAGGAGTGAAGGCAGATAAATGAAAAATGAGAAGCACCCTCCTGATAATGCTGACATTGATTATACATTGAGTTGTAGTCGACAGCATAATCACCTGACCTGGGACTTGATGATATCCTGAGCCTTATCACTGCTCAATCAGGTAACCATCCATATTCCTAAATCTGTATTCAATTTGAGAAATGTAACTGATTTCCATTCAGTTTAGCTTGTTTCCACTGAAACACAATAAAAAAAAACATCTAGTGTTTATTAAGAAAGTGACTGACAAGGCTATTTTGTGATATTTAAAGAGATTAGGGTCTACATAAGGTGAATCTGCAGCTTTAAAGGGATAGTTCAGCCTGAAATTAAAATTATGTCATCATTTACTTACCCTCAAGTTGTTCCAAACCTGTATGAACGTCTTTCTTCTGCTGCACACAAAAGAAGATAGAGTGAAGGATGTTGGTAACCAGACGTGATGGTTGATGGTAGCCATTGACTTCCATGGTATTTTTGTCCTACTATGGAAATCAATGGCCACCGTCAGCTTTCTGGTTACCAACATTCTTTAAAATATCTTATTTTGTGTTCAACAGAAGAAAGAAACTCATACAGGGTTGGAACAACTTGAGGGTGAGTAAATGATGACAGAATTTTCATTACGGGCTGAAATATCCCTTTAAAGAAATTTTCATTGAAAAAACCTAAGTTCTTTTATTCTACAAGATAAACTTGTTACTTGAATGCCAAGTAGTTTGACAGAAAATGAAGTGAGATGTAGTTAATGGCTGTATCTCAGGGTGTACTCACACTAGGCACGGTTGCCATGAACCGGGCCCGGGTACGATTGTCCCCACTCCCCCTCTGGCCTGCACTCACATAGGGTTTCAGCATTCGTGCCGGAGCACGCTTACGTCATTATGGTGCGACAGGTATGGGATTAGATTTCGGTCACAATTCTGCGCGCGCAAGATGCATTTTGAGCGCGCAAAGGGGCCATTTTGCAAGCGCGTGAACTGAGTTTTGCGGAGAAATGTTCGTCTCGCAGATAAGAAAATATTTCGAGCGAACAAAAATCAATTTTGCATTTAAAATAAGTATTTGGATGTGCGCAGACGTTCTCTTTCGCATGTGCAAAGTTTCACTTTCTTGCTCCTTTCATACCAGCCGTACGCGCTCTCTAAGCGCAGACAGCTCGCTTGCTCAACACAACCCAGCTGCTAAATTCTGATTGGCTAGCTTGACAACCAATCACAAGACTCCCTGCATCACCAACTGTGGAAGAGAAAAAATACATGGTGGAAGATGTTTGTTTAATGGCTTGAACACTTCAATTTAAGTTCAAATGTCTACTACTCTATATATATATACAGTAGCGTATTTTCTTATATACTATTTTAGAATGGATAGTGTGCACATTGGGATGCAGGCTTGTTCCTCTAACTGCAAAAAAAATAAAAACCTAATTATGCGAGTAATTATTTAGAAGTCTCGTGAGTCACACACCCAAGATTTTAACTTACAGTTATATTTGCATATGTTTGCATTGTTACCCACATGTCTTTTTTTTTTTTTTTTTTTTGCAGTGAGAGGAACAAGCCTGCATCCCAATGTGAACACTATCCATCCTAAAATAGTATATAAGAAAATAGGCTACTGTATATATTTTTTAGTATGATAGTTGTTTTTACAGAACATCTCTGCTGTGAATGTTTTTGTTTACTTGAACTTAAATTGAAGTTTTCAATCCATTAAACAAATTAAACATTTACATCTTCCACCATGCATTTTCCTCTTCCACAGTCGGTGATACAGGGAGTCTTGTGATTGGTTTTCAAGCCAGCCAATCAGAATTTATCAGCCTCATCTCTGATTGGCTGGAATTATGGCGTAATGCTGTGTTGAGCAAGCGAGCCGTCTGTGCTTCTAGAGCGCGTACGGCTGGTATGAAAGGAACAAGAAAGTGAAACTTTGCACATGCAAAAGAGAATGTCTGCGCACATCCAAATACTTATTTTAAATGCTTAATGAATTTTCGTTCGCTCGAAAAAATTATCTGCGAGACAAACATTTCTCCTCAAAACTCAGGTCACGCGCGTGCGAAATGCCCTTTTGCGCGCTCAAAATGTGATCTTGCGCGCGCAGATTTGTGATCGAATTCTAACCCCATACGACGGTTTAGGGATAAACAAGAAGAGCGGCGCTCTCTGAACACAATGGCAGGGCTCTCAAGTCTCACGCATTGGGCGTGAGACACACGCATTTCAACCCGCTCACACGCCATACCTTGTATTTCTCACGCTGAGGAGTAAGGGAACTTGTCCCGCTATACAATTCATGGACGAGGCGCAGACAAACGGAGGGAAGTTCTCTGCCGAGTTCATGGCATCTTCTTCTTCTTCTTCTTTTTTGTTTTATTGGCAACCGCACTTTACAGTGCATTACTGCCATCATCAGGTAGCTTGGATCAGAAACACCTCCTATTTTCTTAACATTTCTACCCCTCCCCACCCTAAAGAGAGGAGGAGAGAAAGAAAGGAAAAAAAAAAAATTTTATTTAACCCACTGACGCTGCGTGTTCAGCTCCTCCAGTTTCCACCCCACCTCCCTTTAACTCCCACTTCTCACCAAACCTTACTTAACCTTCGGATTAACTTTTCCTTGTCCCACACTTTACTTCATACACATCTCTCTACAAGCCTATACTTATTAATCCTACACTCTTTTCATTAAACCTGTATTATTCAGAAACTGAAACAACACATTTACTGTACTATTTCCTACATTTGAGTCTAATATATTCTTTAATGCTAACTCTTTCCCTTCATTTTTCCATACTTCTTCTCTTAGCACTTCTCTTTCTTCTTCATAACCCTTACAATTAATAATCACATGTTCCACAGATTCACTCTGTCCGCATTTATCACATAATCCTGTTGGATGCTTAGATATTAAATGTAATGTTTTATTCAAACCTGTATGTCCCACTCTTAGTCTTGTAATTATACTTTCCTCCCTTCTATTTCTCCCTTTTTTCCTCCCTTCTCCCACTTTCTTTTGTATTGCATATAAATGTCTCCCTTTACTCTCATTATCCCAGTATTGTTGCCACTTTTTAATCACTTTCTCTTTTATTACTGATTTTATTTCTTTTATACTATGTGGTATCTCAATTTCTACCATTTCCTCATCTACTGCTTGTTTAGCCAATTTATCTGCTTCTTCATTTCCTTTAAGTCCCACATGGGCTGGCACCCACATAAATTGTACTTGTATTTTACTTTGCTTCAACTCAAAGAGATTTTGCAGGATTTCCATCATTAAATCTGGTCTTGATTCTGATTTTTGATTATCAATACTGACTATTGCTGAATATGAATCTGAACATATGATCGCATTATTAATTCTCCTTTCTTTAACTAATTGCACTGCTAACAAAATAGCGTTCATGGCATCTGTCTCGATGGTCTCGAGTTATACCGAGTTTAATGCCAGCTACCAGCCAATCAGAAATTAGAATTAGTTGTTTCCGGGTAAATTATGTGTTCCCGCTGCAAGCACGTTCGTTACTAGACAACACGCGCACACACGGAGTGGAAGTTGAACGAGCGAGATCTGATTAATAAATGCGTTTTGCAGACCTCTTCATTTATTTTAATTTTTTTAGCATTTTGATTTTACGATTCCTGGACGAAATCTCTTGCCTGTGATCAAAGACAGTGAGAGCTGATGTTGAGGAGTATAGCCAAATTCGTGCTAAATTATTTTTGATGCATTCAAAAACTCTCCAACTGCCTTTAAAGGGGTCATCGAATGCAAAATACACTTTTTTATGGTGTTTGCATATAAATGTGTCTTTGTAGTGTGTGGACACAACCACCATGCTATGAAAAAAATCCATTCACTTTTTTTTAATCCTCAAAAGCCAAAAAGTTGTTGCTCGTTATAATTTAAAGAGACATGCACCGAAACGGGTCACTGTGAACAGAGCTGTTTTTGAGGAGGTAAAAAGGGTGTTGTTTTACACTACCATTGAGAAATTTTAACCAAAGTATGTTACATACTTTACATGAACACCCCAAAGAATCATACCAACTTGTGGAAAATGGGCATCCGATGACCCCTGTAAAGGTGACCGGTTTGGGTCTTGACATGCATGCTCAGGGCAAGTTGTTATGACACAATGTTATGTACATTGAGCACTGATGTTCAGTTGGCTTTTTTGGGGTCAAATTTATTTTTATTTTTCAATAAATTTGTATTTTTTAAATATAACTTTATTTTATTTGGATGAATTTGTCTTTTATCAGATTTACCAATTGTTATCATTTCCATTTGTGCTGGTCAATTATGAACATAGGCAAAATTGAACTGCTAGCAAAAATTGAAGCGAATTTGGTTGGGTCGAGGGACCGCTGCTGCAAATATTTGGGTGGCTCCTCCCCTAACAGATCTCACTCTAAACTTTAGCTAAAACTTGAGAGCCCTGCAATGGAGTCCATCGCTCTGTTTTTTTTCACGCGTCCTGTTCCGTGCTCCAGCACGGTTAGCGCTCACTCTGCATGCGAACCGCGCCCGAGTCCAACTGAACCGTGCTCTGGCCCACCTCTTCCAAGCGGGCCAGGGCCGGCTAATCGAGCCGGGCACGGTTCGGAGCACTCACACTAGTCAAACGAACCGCGCTTTGGTGGTCAAACGCACTCGGTCACGGTTCAAACTGGCTAGTGTGAGTACACCCTCAGAGGTGTTTGTTCCTCTTCATGAAGAGTTTAGCTCCAGCACCTGGAAGTGTTCATTGATCTAATGACCTTGATTAACTGCCTCAGGTGTGTTTAATTAGGGCTGGAGATAAAATCGGACACCCTGCCATAGTACTTTCTTTTGATATTGAAGCATTAATAGATTTTAGAAAAATAAATTAAATAAACAGAATTTAACGATATTATAATCGTAGTTAGAATATTTTGTGTTCAGCAACTTAAAAAAAAAAAAAAGTGGACGTATTGTGTTTAGTGTATTAACATTCTTGTATGTGACTGTATGTATGACAACTGAATTGACTCGTTCTTGAGTAACATCATGCTTTCTTTTTCAGATTTCAGAGAACCCAAAGGAAAAGAGGCAGTAGTCTGATGCAAGACAGATTTATACAAACCTGAACCGTTGGACCACCTGTAGTTATGATGACATCAGACTTCTGAAGCCAATTTTATTTTTAAAGGTTGAAATGCTTTTGTCCTATTTCTCCCCCTTTCTTTTTTAACGAATAATCTTTTAATATATTTTTGTCATTGATTGATTGAATAAAATAAATTGACTGCTGGAAAGGTGTCATTTATATTTTAAAAGGTTTTCGCCAAATTTTGAAATGGTCAGGAATTTGTTGACACACCGTTGAAGTGTAGTTGAAATGTTGATGTTGTTTCAACATTAATTGGTACATCGGATGGCAACATTGTTTGACATTCCTTTTCAGTCTTTCAACAAAATGTATTTAGAATCAACATCACATTGTAACATTGATCAAACCATATTACCAAAGATTATTTTTGTTCATTTCAGTGTTAATTCAACAGCACAGCAGTGATTTAGATTCAACATCATAGTATAACGTTGATTCAACAATATTACCATTAATTATTTTTGTTAATTTCAATATTGATTCAACAGCAGTGATGTAGAATCAATCATAGTGTAACGTTGATTCAATGGCATTACCATTGATTTTTTGTTCAACATAGTTTCTCTACATTAACTGCGGGTGCAAAAGTGATGTTGAAACAATATTAACACCATTGATTTGTAATGGAAATCTGAACATTATTTCAATATTAACCGAGGGTGCAAAAGTGACGTTGAAACAACATCACTTTGTAATGTTGAATCAATACTATTACCGTTGATTTTTGGTTGAAATCTAAACATTATTTCAATATTAATTGAGGGTGCAAAAGTGATGTTGATAAAATATCACTTTGTAATGTTGAATCAATACTATTACCATTGATTTTTGGTTGAATTCGCAAAATTATTTCAATATTAACTGAGGGTGCAAGAGTGATGCTAAAGCAACATCACTTTCTAACGTCATTTCAATGTAATCAGCGTTGACGCATCAACATTGGCTCAACATTGTTTCAATGGTTGCATGCTATCTGGGGTACCAAACAACCAGTCTTTGTACTGAACAATGGCGTGCCAGATGATGTCTTTAAAACGTGTTGGGGGTTTTAAATTCATGCCACACATGCACTTAAACTATAGGTTTCCGTTACAGAAATGATACTGTCAATCTCACTTCAATGCATTGTTTACCTTAAACCTCAGACAAAGTGACGTTCAGTGCATGCATGCCCAGAAAAGGACATCATCTGAAGCTCAGGCCAGAATTGGTGCACTCAGAAAAATCGGTGCATTCAGACACATAGCACTTTAAAGTGCTTCTTATTAGAATAAATCCATGTGAATCGACTGAAAAGCACATGATATAGCCTGTTAAGTTAAACTGGAGAACTACTAAAGCAAATGCATCGAGAGTCGCTGTGGCTTTGAAGCTAGATTCATCAGAAAGATCACGGACATGAAACTCGACATGAATAGCACTTCAAAAAGTCCTTTTCGAGGTTTGTGGTGAATGATGCATCTGAAAACGGAAATAACACTTTTCATTGCACTTTAATAGACACTTTATAACAGAAGTGAGATTTTTTTGAATAAATTCGTTTTTTATAAAAAAAACAACAACAAAAAAAACATTATTATTGCATGTCAAAACAACCCCATCACACATTAGGAGAAGTGACAGACACGCACAATAGCCACAGACATCATGTGTTAGTCTGCGGGTTAGTGATGCAGTTAGACAACAGTAGACAACATTAGAAACCTGACAAGAACGGTAGATAAATGTTTCCTCAAGCAAACATACGTGAATAATGCAGGAGGGGGCGGAGTCTGAGTGCGTGGGGCGTGACGTCATCACTTCCTGCTCGCGCAGGTATCTCGGTATCGGACACACCTGAAGCTCCGGATCTGCCGCAGTTTTACTTGGAATCAACGACACATTTCCACCGAAACTCTGGTTTAAACGACGCTTCTATATCTGGCCGATGAGGAGTTACACCGTGTTTGGAGGAGACAAACTCTTATAGTGCTGTTTAATAGGTAAGAAGTTGATATTTTTAATGTTTAAAATGTTTAACTGACGAGCACAAAAAACAAATATCTGCTGCGTTTTTCCTCAGGCGGCCTGTGATGTTTATGTTTCATTAAACCAGATATATTCAACATTACTGTGGTGGTAAATATTCGCGATTGTGTCATATAAGAATTGTGAGTGTTTTAAGGTATCGATAGGCTATAGTTTTCACTTTTTTGGTGGGATTGTGTCTGATTAATGGCGTGTTTAAAGCCTTTCTAGACTTAGTCAGATGTTTATGAGAATATATTGTACTGTATATTAATACGGTTTGAAATATTCTCAGATTGATCTGGAATCATTTAGGTTGAATTGGAGTAAATCGGGCCAAAGTCAGTCATCTCAATGTCATAACAGCTGCCAAGTTTACCTAAATTCACCGTAGATGTGTGTAAAGATACTGGAGAGTTGTTATTGTCCATGAGAATGACTCTTTATATGGATTCTGTCTTATTCAATAGTTCACTTAAATAGCCTACGTATATAAATAATACATCTAACAATACTATACTACAATAATGTTGCATAATAGATATTTTTGAAATTGTATTTTGCACGTGAAAATATATAGATGCCTTAAAAGTTGTGGGTTTGCTTGTACTAGTATGATCATATTTGGTGGTCTGTGGAAATTTAAAAGCTTGAAACCCCCAGCTATTATATAATAAAATATATGTTTTAGATATTTTATTAGAGGTTTTGTTCTTTATTGGAGAATGACTCGTTGATTCTTTATGGATTTAGTCTTTTTTCAGATGAATCTTTAATCATTTATAAAGAGATTTTATTGGAGGTTTGTTCTTTTAATTTAGAGAATGACTCTTGATTCTTTATGTATGCAGTCATTCTACTAGCTATATATAATATTAATATTATTTGGAAGTTTTAATGTTTAAAGTTTTCGCTTTCTGCTCAGATTAGTATTGAATCATTTATAAAGTGATTTTACTGGAGGTTTTCTTCTTTTTGAGAATGACTCATTATTTAAATTTAGTCATTCTGCTAGCTATATATTATATAAATATTTGGACATTTTAATGTTTAAAGTTTTCTCTTTCTGTTCAGTTTAGTTTTAGTTTGAATCATTTATAAAGGGATTTTACTGGAGGTTTTCTTCTTTCGGAGAATGACTCCTTTGATTCTTTATGAATTTAATCATTCAACTAGCTGTATATAATATAAATATTTGGAATTTTTAAGTTTTCTGTTTCTGTTCAGATTAGTTTTGAATCATTTATAAAGGGGTTTGACTGGAGGTTTTCTTCTTTTGGAGAATGACTCCTAATTGATTCTTTATGGATTTAGTCATTCTATTATCTATACATAATATAAATATTTGGAAATATTAACGTTTAAAGTTTTCTCTTTCTGCTCAGATTGGTTTTGAATCATTCATAAAGGGGTTTGACTGGAGGTTTTCTTCTTTTGGAGAATGACTCCGGCTCGGCTCTGGTTCTTCTGGACCGCGGTGATTCTGCACATCTTTCTCCATGTGTCTCCATCAGAGGCTCAGGATGAAGGGAAACCCTGTATGGAAAGATTCAGTAATGGCAAAGAGGATTTCGTGTTGAACACGGATGAATCTGTGAAGGAAGGAGCCACGTTCCTGAGTTCTCCTCAGGTGACTCGGCCTGAAGAGTGTGTTCGGGCGTGCTGTAATTATCCAAACTGCAATCTGGCTCTGATGGAGAACGGACAAGATCCCAAAACCATCACCTCGTGCTTCATCTTCAACTGTCTGTATAAACAGACGAAAGTCTGTCGCTTTGTGAGGAAGAAGGGCTTCAGTAACTACCTTTCGAAGTCTGTTTTTAAAGATTACCTCGAGCAAAAGGTTTCAGGTAAGAGGAAATCGTCTTACAAGTATGTGGAGATATTAAGAAGACTGTTTATTTTACAGTTCAGTTATAAATTAGTAAATACTGGATTTCTGTATGTAGTTGACACCTGTTTTTGTAATTAATTTTTAAAGATTACATTGAGCAAAAGGTGCCAGGTAAGGAAAATCATCTTAGACGTGTCTAGAAATCTCTTGTAGATATCTAGTTTTTTTTTTACAGCTCAGTAATAAATTAGCATATTCAGGATTTTTGTATGTAGTGTATGTTTTAAAACTGACTCTTTGAAATACTCATGCATGTCCAGACTTGCTGAGATCCTCTGAAGTGTGTCATTGTTTCATACTTTAGCCAGTTGTAATAACCAGGGGCGTAGGAATTATTTAATAACAGTCATATTGGGGACGAAAATTAAGTGCAGTTTTCTGTGTTGACTGGCGAGACATACAACAAATTGCTCATTTAATACTCTTTAAATAGCCAATAGTGTTTAGTTTACATCACAGCCATCTGATTTGATACACAGAGGAGTGCAAGATCAATAGTTTTGCTGTTTTTCTGGGAGAGAAAGACTGTAAATTAAATGCACACTTATATGACAAATCGTATATCACGATATGAATAATTGTATTGCTTGACAACGATATATCTCACGATATAAAAACACTTATTGTTCCAAGACATTTTTTGATATAAAAATTGAATTGAAATTTCATAAATCTCATTACCAATTTCAAAATCACATAAACTAATACTAATTAAATAGACCTACGTGAAAAACTTTAAGCACTAGAAATAAAAAACTACAATAGAAAAAAGCAGGTTTATTAGGCTACTGTCACTTTAAGAGTGAATGCACTGATCTAATATACTGATACACATGCGCTTTCTTTCTCAACCATTCTACCACTTAAGACCTAAACGACTGTGTTTATGAGGATACAAAAGGCGGGCAAAAGGCATTTTGACATATAAGTGTGTGTGTGTGTGTGTTAAGTTCAGTTCTCGTGCTGTATGAGCAGTGGCTTTATGTGCGCGCATTTCTCTCAGACAGTGCACGCATATACCAAAATGAGTCCTTTTTCACGGATTACTGCGCTTGAACGGTTTAAAATTAAGGCTTAAAACACATTTGAACGATAAGCTTTCGAGACGGCACAGAACGGCAACTCCACGCCAGTGTAACTGCGAGAGATGATAGACCCAAATCTCCACCGGTTGACCGATTTCTTCCGGTTTATCGTGTATACCGGTATAGCGCCCACCCCATGCACACTTATTTTGTCATGTTTTTGGAGTACAGCAGCATAGAGAAATCGACTACAATTCAGGAAGTTATATCGTGATTTCATAGTGTTGATGATCTGAATGCTAAAACCTGATGATAATGATTGCTGTTGTGTTCCTACGCCCCTGGTTCAACCGTATAGAATCGCATCTTGTTTAGTATCAATATCTTTTAGTCTCAAACTTTCATTTCCTCTGCATGTCTGAGACTTAAATCACACTTTATTAATTCTCTATCGGCTGATCTTCAGTATTCAAGATCAAACTTGCGTTCTCGCTATCATTCTTGGCATCTTATGTGCTTCCCATGGTTGTTGTTTCATGTTGCATAATGTTTTTTTATGGCAGCAGTGTTTTGATTTCTTGCAGACGTGGAGGACAAACCTCCGGTTGCAGTGTCCGGGCAGGACAGAGTCGTTCAGCCGCAAGAAGATGTGACGTTGAACGGCCTTGAGAGCAAAGACGATAAAGAAATCGTGAATTATGAGTGGGTGCAGGTGTCTGGAGACCCGTCGGCTGTTATGAAGGTGCCTACGCTGTTATTTATTACTAAGAGTTCATTATTGAAATAATATTTTCCAATAAAATGCATCAGATTAGTTTTTTAGACCGCTATAAATTCTGCCAATGTATTTGTTTTTTATTTAAATATTTAATTAATGTACAATCTCTTAATTTTTTTGTCAGAAAGGGCTTTTTAAGGATGCCGTGACCGTCTCCAATCTCTCTCCCGGGATGTATAAGTTCAGACTCACGGTCACAGATAACGCAGGACAGACGGGCTGGACCGAGGTCTCGGTTTTGGTCCTGACGCCAGAACAGTCACTCCGTGAGTACATGAAAACGCATCAGGCGTGGTGTGTTTACTTCATATATTTATTTGCTTTTTAACTGCGGGTGGAATTTTTCTGCTGAATATATCAACATAGATAATATACAAATCGTCGAGCATTGACATTATATGCACCGAACAATTAATTTCTGGAAAAAAAACACTAATTAAAACAGATCTGTATGGAAGCTTGTTTACGCCAGGGAATAAAGAGATAAAAAAGACAATTGTGACTTCTCACAGTTTAGACTATAGCTTACGATCCTTTGAATTGTGAGATATAAACTTGCAATTGCAAGAAAAAGTCAGAATTGTGTGATGTAACATCGCAATTGGGAGCTTTTAACTCAAAATTTTGAGTATAGAATATAAACACATAATTGCTAGAAAAAAGTCAGAATTAAGTTCTAATATATAAACTCGTAATTGTGAGATATAACGTTGCAATTGAGTTACAAAATCCGAATTTTGAGATATAAACTCGTAATTGTGAGTAAAAAAGTCAGAATTGTGAGATATAACTTTGCAATGGCAAGAAAAAAGTCAGAATTGTGAGGTATAACATTGCAATTGAGTTATAAAGTCTGAATTATGAGATATAAACTTGCAATTGTGAGGAAAAGAGTCCGAATAATGAGATGTAAACTTGTTATGAAACAAGTTGTCAGAAGTCAAGATTTTTGAACGAGACTGAAAATGATAAACTCTTAATTTTTTAAAATTTGAACAGATATATGTTGAGGATTGATGCCTTTGTATATTGTATGAAGTGTGATGTTCTTGAAGGCCGTCAGAGTTAATATTAATTTCCATATGCATCATCACTTGCTATAAAAATGAAAGCGTTCATTGCTATCACGTTCTCTGAAGAGTTTTTCTCAGTCATTCAGTCTGATTTCTGTTGACCTATGATGAGTTCTGGTCCAGCAAGCTTTGAAGTAACTTTAATTAGTTGCCGGAAAACATGGATTAACCATTTACCAGGATTTGTCAAACAGTTTCGTTCTGTAAAGCCAGAACGTTCTGGTTTTCTCAAACAGTGCTTTCTTTTAAAAGCAGCTCGACTAGGTTGAATAATTTCATCTTTGCTGTGTCTAAACCGTCAAAATCAACAGATTTCATGATATATCCTGGAAATGGCTCTGAAGTTGTAGATTGGTAATCGATTGCATGATGTGTTCTAGCGTCAGGAGAAACAGGAAACCACTTGAGCTGTGTGTGTGTCCATTTTCTTGAGTGTTTCAGAAACTGGTGCAGCAGGTTTTGCGGTGGGAGTTTCACAGAGAATGAGAACATTCTCGTCATTGAGGGTTTGTGAAGCTTTCCTCACGAGGCTTTGACTAAAAATGTAAATCTAAAACCCTGAATTCAGATGATTATAGACAAATTAATTCTATTAGTATGAATTCAGAACAGATATTTACATTATTCATGTTGCATTTGCACTATTTATAGTGTTTTCAAAGCACAGGAAACATGAATAAATGTATCTATGTAATGTGTAACGCATTTAAATTATAATTCATTAATTATTTAAAAGTTTTCCGTTCACAGTTATTGAATGTACCAGATTAAAGAGTTGGTATTAACTGCTGACATATTTTCCATTTGTGTAAGTGGCACTTTCAGTTCTCTGTATGAGTAAGCATTCATATTTCACATAGTTTGTGTTCTCACACACACACACACACACACACACACACACACACACACACACACACACACACACGCTTATTGGATGATAGTTTAATTCCTGAAGGACCACATGACCGGCACTTTTATGATGGTGTGTTAGAAAAAGTATGGAAGTGTTTTTTTTTTTCTTCATTTTTTTCTGCTACACAATAAAAATAAATTTATTGCGACTTTATATCTCATAATTCTGACTTTTTTTCTCCGAATTGTGAGTTAATATCTCGCAGTTCAGATTTTATAACTCACAATTATGGGTTTATATCTCACAATTCTGTCTTTTCCACAATTATGAGTTTATATCTCAAAATTTGGACTTTAGAATTCACAATTGTGATGTATTATCTCACAATTCTGACTTTTTTCTCAGAACTGCAAGTTTATATCTCATAGTTTTTACTTTTTTCTCAGAACTGCAAGTTTATATCTCATAGTTTTTAATTTTTTCTCAGAATTGCGAGTTTATATCTCATACTTCTAACTTTTTTTCTCAGAATTGTGAGTTTATATCTAATAGTTTTTACTTTTTTATCGCAATTGCGGTTTCATATCTTGCAGTTCAGACTTTATATACAATTAAAAAAAAAAAAGAAAGTGATGTGAAGGCCAAGTATGGTAGCCCATAATTGAAATTTGTCCTCTGCATTTAACCCTTCCAAGTTAGTGCGCGCACACACACACACACACACACCTGGAGCAGCGGAATTGAGAATTGAACCCGCAAACCTTCGGGTTACCAGTCAGACTCCAACCATTAGGCCACAACTGCCCCAGTTAATTTAGTTTTGGCCTAATTTAGTGGCTTAAAAATCTGACTTTTCTCGCAATTGTAAGTGTATATCTCGCAGTTCAAACTTTATGTCTCACAATTCTGTCTTTTTTCTCAGTATTTCAAGTTAATATCTCTCAGTTCAAACTTTATAACTCGCAATTCTGACTTTTACATGTTTTATTGACCAGACAGACACTAGAACCAGTGGCACAAAACATGTGATTTCAGAAGACTTTGAATATCGCCTGCAAAAGTCATATGGACTAAGTTATGATACTTTGGTGTTTTCTGTCAGGAACAACATAAGAGTAAATAAATTAAAACAGAATTTCTTTATCTGACATTGCAGGCCTTTAGAAGTGAATCAGCTTATTACTGTCATTCTGTTCAGGCATGGTGTGAGTCACCAGCATGCAGAACATTTGTTGTACATTTTGAATAAATAAATGAATGAATGATTTTCCTCCGCTAGATCACTGTCTGGTGCCGAAGAAGGAGGGTCCGTGCCGAGGCTCTTTTACACGCTGGCACTACAATGCCGCCACTGAGAAATGTGAGGAGTTCAAGTTTGGAGGCTGCAAACCGAACCGCAATAACTACCTGGCGCTCAACGAATGCGAGAACGCTTGTGACAAAGTTTCAGGTATTGTTCCTTTTTTTTAATATGGTCACGTTTACAAACAGATGCCCATTAATTACAACAGATAAAACTTTAATTTTCACTGTCTAGAGTGGAGGCATAAATGGTAATAATAGCATAACTAAAAATGATAGTAATTGCAAAATGATTTACTAATTAAAGTAGAATGCAGATGACTTTTATTGTGCATAAAATGTATACAAGTGGTCATTTATTTAAACAATCAAATCCAACATATAATACTATAACTATAGTTATGTAATACAAATTTTTTTTTATCTTAACTTTTATAGGTTTATAATTTACTTGTGAGTTTTCCAAGAAAAGAAAAAAAATATATAGTTTTTTTAGTTTTTGCAAATTAGGACAGGTAATGGTTTAAATAATTTATATCTGTTTTTTCAGATGGCTTTACCCATTAAACTGCATGAAAAACATGCATCGCTTAATACTTTTCAACACTAACTGTGAAAACTAATAAAGCAGCTGTGTGTCATCAATGGCTCATTCAAAAGTATATTAATCATTTATTAATGTGCATGATCATCTCTTTATTTCAAATGTTTTGTTTGTAAAGTGTGTCTGTGCAGTCTGTTTTTTTTTTTTTTTTAAAATAATAAATGACACTTTATTTGACATTTTTGTTGTCAAATGAAATCACTTAGTGTGGCTTTTCAAAATATCTTTATTTTACATTAAATATTTTCTTATTATTGCAGTTTCTTCTCCTCACCCATCTGGAAGATTTGGTCCGACCCATAATGGTAATCTTGCTGATTTTTTTCAATGCCAGTATGCCATTTCTTTTTTTATTATAAATGTATAAAGCAAAATCCTCTCTTCTGACCTCTTGCAAACACACACAGGTGAGCAGTGTGACGTGGCCTGTGGTCCAGATCACTTCACATGTTCTAATGGATGTTGCATCGGGAAAGATTTCGAATGTGACGGAGAGAAACAGTGCACCGACGGTTCGGACGAGACCGATTGCGCCAAATGTGAGGATCACAATCATCATTATTATAAAAACAGATTATACACTGAAAAGAAAAGATTCTTACTCAGTATTTTGTCTTGTTTTACAGTACAAATATCTAATCATACTTAAATCAAGATGCATTTAATTGAGAAGCAAAATTATTTCTGAAAAATATATCAATATTAAGTGAGATTATGCTAAAAATTAAACAAATATCTGCCAGTGGGGTCAGAAAAATAAACTTAAAAACAAATTTATTTTTCTGACAACATTAGCAGACATTTGTTCTTGTTTTAAACATAAACATACATTTTTTTCATAAAAAAAGACTTAATATCTTAAGTTTTGCTTTTCCAGTAAATATATCTTGATTTAAGAATTTTTAGGTACTGGAAAACAAGACAAAAATACTGAGGAAGAACATCATTTTTTACAATGTATATCACATTATAGCATGATTACCTGTACCTTGTTAATTAAAGTAATAGTTCACTCAAAAATGACATTCTGACATCATTAACTGATACCTGTATGATTTTTAGTTATTTGGCTGTAATCTTCACACATGATGTAAAACTAGTGTATAAAATTTCTAAATAAACATTCATCAATCACTACTTTTTACTTCTTAAAATGAAGTACATTAAAAATCAAGTTCTTTTGTACTTTTACTTAAGTAAAATCGAAAAGAAGTACTTAATATTTTTATTGGAGTTTTTTTTTTAATGAATGAACTATCCCTTTAAATGTACGTTGATTCGAGACTGAAATCAGGTTCTCGTCATTTATTAGTTTCAAAAACAGTTTTATTTGTGTACAATAGTCTGCTCAATTAATCACAATGAAACGGCATGCGATTTAGCAAAGGCTGATTATTTTATGCGCAGTTTGTCAGTCTGAACACCAGAGGGCGTCTCACACACACACACACATACACACACACACATCTCCCTCTGAACACCAGAGTGTTAAACTTAGTTAGTTAGTTAAACTTTGATTAAACATGACTAATAAACACACGACTGCCTTATTCTGTGTCAGAATTACATCATCTCACAGCAGGAGGAGCTCAGCTGTCCTGATGAAGTGAGTTTGCAGTAGAAGCATGTTATTAAATGTTGTCTTTTGTTGGACAAGAGGCTCATAAATGCTTCTCATGTTTGGAAAGATGTTTGACGCGTGTTGTTTTTTCAGAAGCACGTTATAAGCGACTTTCAGAAGAGCAGTGTTTACAGAGCCGTACGTCACTGACAAGCTGCGCATAACGAATAATCGCAGCCTTTGCGATTTCAAAATCGTGATAAGCCAACTCGGTTTAAGTGCGATTACATGTAAATTGTGTTTAATCGTTCAGCCCTAGTGACTTAATGGACTTTTTCTTCTCTTTATGTTCAGGGGAAAAAAAGTTCAATCGATTGCTGGAAATTAATGTGGACACATCCAAAGGTGATTTTATATTTCTTTTTCTGTTGTGATGTATGCAAACTTTAAATATATCTTTTTAACATATTTATTGATGATAATTTTGATCTTGAAAACTCATATATAATTAACTCACCCCAATGCCATCCAAGATATCCATGTCTTTCTTTCCTCAGTGGAAGAGAAATTAATTTCTGAAACATTTCTGGATTTTTCTTCGAATAATGGACTTCAATGACAACTAGTGTTCTGAAGTCCAAATCAATGCAGTTTCAAAGATCTTTGAAGTGCTTCAACGGACTGTGCGATCGCAGCTGAGGAGGAGGGGCTTATCTAGCGAAACGATAGGTCATTTAAAAAAAAAAAAATATATATATATATAGTATGTTTTTCTTTACAATAATATGCACTGATGAATAATTCATAAGATTTTTTGGTTACACTATTTTAAGGTGTCATTGTTACAGTGTAATTAAATATTTAAGTACAGTATAATATTAATTAACTACATGTACTTACTATAGGGTTAGGGTAGGATTAGGATTTGTAATCGCTTTGTAAACAGCTGCGATCGTGCACAGTCCGTTGAAGCGCTTCAAAGTCCTTTGAAACTGCATTGATTTGGACTTCAAAACGTTGGTTGTCATTGAAGTCCATTATTCGATGAAAAATCCAGAAATGTTTTCCTCAAAAAACTTAATTTCTCTTCCACTGAGGAAAGAAAGACATGGATATCTTGGATGGCATTGGGGTGAGTAAATTATTAGGAAATTTTCATTTTGAGGTGAACTAATCCTTTAACATGAAATAAAACGAGCAATTCATCCACTCTTTCAGCTCATTGCGTGGAGCCGCCGGTAACGGGAAGCTGTCGCGAAAGCGTCACCCACTGGTACTACAATCCGTATAAACGGAGTTGTAATCGCTTTAACTACGGCGGGTGTGACGGGAATCTGAACCGCTTCAAGACGGAGGACGAGTGCAACAATTGGTGCAGTTCAGTGACTGGTGAGTTTCACTGAATTATCACCATATAATCAGTATTTAAAGTCTACGTGCACTGTAAAAAAATTATTGTAACAACCTAAAATTTTGCGTTAGAATAACTTTCTCGCATTTAACTTGAGATAACTCAAATATCCGAGTTGTCACTTAATACAACTTCACATTTAAAAGGCAGCACAAACACTTAATTTTTAAAGTTGAAACATTCATTTTTTTTTTAAATCGGTAACACTTTGTTACAGTGTCCTTGTTACATGTTACACATAATTACCATAGTAATAACAGTAAATTATGCCTAATTACATGCAATTAACCCTCAACCAAATCCTAATCCTACCCTAACCCTATAGTAAGTACATGTAGTTAATTAATATTATACTGTACTTAAATATTTAATTACACTGTAACAATGACACCTTAAAATAGTGTAACCAAAAAATCTTGTGAATTATTCATCAGTGCATATTATTGTAAAGAAAAACATGTTTGTCTTTATAATCTTTCATCAGAATATAATAACTGACTTTCTTTTTCAGCTGATTTCATCATTCCCTCTTATTTATGAAATAGTTGTTTGCACATTTGATCTTGCACAATGATCTCGTTTCAGACAGTTAGTAAAAGCCAGAACTCTTTCAAAGCAACTATTTTTTAAAGTAATATTTCCCAGATGATCTTTTTATCCTTTCATAGCTTGTCACAAATAAAAAATAAAAAAAATTTTTAATTAATTTTTTAATAAATTAGAAAATGTAAGACTGATGTAGATTTTGATTTTAAGCACTGTCAGCGTTTCCTATTGATTACCTAGACACTGGCATAACCATTTCATAATGAACCGAAAATATTTTAAAACTTCTCGTAACAAATAAAGGTCTCCAAAGTATCTGTCAAATCGAAAGCTCGATATGGCTTTGTTCACAAAAGACTGTGATTTAATAAAATAAGTACTGTATATAGTCTGTTCGCACTGCGCATTTCAAAGCTCACGCGATCAGATCCGTGTTTTACCGTGAACTTCATCTTTCTCAACAGATAGCAGGATTTTTCGTATATTCTAATAACAATTAAATGCAAACAACATGCACAATCAGCATACAAATATAAATACAATAAACAATTAAGCAGTTATTCTTTCCTACTAGCAAATATTTATTCTCATACCTGCAAACTAGTTGCTTTTCTGAGAAAATCGCCATTTTGAATCAAAATGTCACTTATGTGAATCGTGTAGATCTCAATAGAGTTCAATGTCCAAAAACTCATTAGTCAGCTACAAAAATAAACTTTTTTTTGCTAAATATATGCACTATAGTAGGGCCCTAATTCCCTTTTTTTTTTATTCCTTTTTTTGTTTTTGGATTCAAATATCCAAGTTGTCACTTAATATTTCCAATGGCAGCACAAACGCTTAATTTTTAAAGTTGAGAATTTTTTTTACAGTGTGGAATCGAAATGGACTCAGTATATTATTGCAAAGAAAAACATGTTTGTCTTTATAATCTTTTATCAGAATATAATAACTGACTTTCTTTTTCAGCTGATTTCATCAGTCCCTCTTATTTAAGTTCAGGTGCAAATCAATTCACTGACTTTTTTCTGTGTTCAGTTTGCCCAGTAAACATGGGTTGGAGCTCAAACTCTCAAAGTGCATCAGATTGATGAGTTTAACTTTCAAATGCACTAAATTTTCATCCCCCTCCAGAGGAAGCACAAAAATCCTGTGGGAAACACAGACTGTTTTCTGTCTCTCCTGCAGAACATCATGCCATGTTTATATTATTATTTCAGAGTCTGACGTGTTTGCCGCACGTGGACAGTTTGAGAAGCATGAAGGCGAGAACAATACAGGTAACGCCGCTTCATAATGTACAGCATTAATGCATAACATTCATGCTTTTCTTTAAAAGATGAACATTGAGAATCATGTTGCTCAGTGTCTGTCTCAGATAATATCTTGTTTAAATGTAAAAAGTTATATCTGTTGCACTAAAACAATATTGCATTACATGCATGTCGGTGTTTTCTTGGACAAAATGTTAACCAGTAGACAGGCAGATATTTAGGGAAACTGTGTGTCCTTTTTTTAAATTATATTAGACAACGGTTTTATTCAGAAAATATATTAATGGACATTTAAAAAAATTGTAGAATTTCTGACAAATATTAAATTGAAAGATTCTATGTAAATGTTATTATTACTGTTGTTACTATTGGTATATACGTCTGATTTTGTATATTGATTGTTTTTTTAAAGAACATTTGTTAAATTATTGTATTGAATTGTATTGAATTCTTTTTTTAACTGAAAAATACTGTTGATTGCCATGAATATAGCCATTGCTGCTGATATGGCGTTAAATCATAAAGTATAGGGATTGTTTTGTATGCATTGATTCTCCGCTGATCCAGATGTGCTTGATTTACACATCTCTCTTGTCATCTGTCCTCAGCTGCCATTGCATTAGCAGTCGTTCTGGGCTTCGCCATCGCTATCCTGCTGGTTGTTATTGCATGTTGCCTTGTGAAGGGAAGGAAGAAGCGTCAGAACAAACGTCAGCAAGTGGCTGTTAACGGCGGACACGTCCACACTTACGTGGACTCGGAGAAACTCGTCTACAACAGCACAACCAAACCCGTCTGAACTGTGTGACGTGAAACATGAATTTGTATATGCATTAATTATTGAGCTGTTTGTTTTTGAGTAGACATGCTGGTAACTGTGCAGCAAAGGAGTTCGGTTTGTTTGCATTTGGTTTGAAAACTTTTATTACCAGCGACTTTTCAGAATAATATGAAATTGATTTACTTGTCTTATTTCTTACTTGTCTTTTGCTATATATAATAGCTTGTTGGATTTCACTCAGGGGTGATTGTTGCAATAGCATATACTAAAGCCAGTTTTTAAAATCCAAACCATGATCGCACAAAATATATCAACATTCTTGAGCCATTTACTTTTTAGGGTTTGCAATACGATTAGTACAATTAGTTTTTGTTTTTTTTCGTGTGTCTCACAGAAATGCTGCCTCTTGACGGTTTATCATAAACATTGCATTGCTATATAGAAATTTGTTACATATTTAGTATGTTTGAGATCCAAGATATGGCTCTTTATTTGTTTTTTTGTATCCATGAGCCACATTTATTTTTCTTTTAAAGTTTTTTTTTTATTGTTTTTTTTAATAAGCTGAAATGACCATTATAAAATACATTACCCCACAATCCAAATTTGTACATAGGTTTTTTTAATGCGTTATCTATACTGATGTCTAAACTGCTAATCTCGGAAAGTCTCAATAAAACTATGTACAGACTGAGTGTGTGGATGTGTATTTATTTCTCATTTTTCTCATTCAAGTATTAGAAACGGGAGGTGGCGATACAATATAACCAGGGTCATGGCACAAAACCAAGGGATGGGCCCCTTACAACACCCAACACTGCTTTATTCACTATTATCAGAGACTATTGCTATTATTCAAAACTTTTTTTATTTTTACAAGGTTAAATTCAGAGTAGCCTACCAATTGTAATAACAAAGCAAGACATTTTAAAACAGACTAATTTTAACTATTTTATTTATTATAAAATAAAATAATTGAATTATTAACATTAATAATAAAAAATTAATTTTGAGCGGACGGGAATTCTGATTTGTCGTAACACTCATACCCTCAACGGAATTCTCTGTGATTGGCTACAGTGCTCAACAGACTTCTCTGTGATTGGCTACAGCGCTCAACAAACTTCTCTGTGATTGGCTACAGTGCCGAGCCCTGCAAACAGGAACGCTTGTAAACGTGAACCGTTTGAATGCAGCCGTCAATCGGCGTGTATCTAATTAAGTCTCTGTACTCAGTAAAACCGTGCAGAAAGACTGGTATCGTCACATTTGCACAATTTAATTATTTACTTTGTATAAAGTACCGGCAGGCTACTTTTGACACGACTACTTCACTGAGGTAAAGGGATAAGTAATACCTGCAGGTGGCGCCATTGACTCAACATTAGTCCTACAATCTTATGGTTTAATGTTACAATTTCAAATTTTGTTCTAATATATGGCTAATTAATTTACAAAACAACAAACAAATAAAAGCGTAAGTTTTGTGGCGAAGAACATTTCCTTCCGTTTTTAAAAATATGTTGATCAAATCTTCATAACACTACACATTCAATCCTCAGGACGGCATTTTTATTAAAGTTTCTTTGTTTGCAGAACTTCTTATATCATACCTGATATATGCAAACCGTAATCCGCCACAGCAATCTCTAAAATTAATATAAACAAAGAGTATCGAAGCCAATATAAGTTCTTTGATTTAAATATATATAAACATATACTTATGCAGTATTCGCAGTCTGCTGTGATTGGTCCATCCTCATGCAGCGCTGAGAAAAATAAAATGTAACACGTCACTCTTAAAACCTTTTCTTATTTGTAAAAACGGTATTGGATGAATTTCAAATCAATTTTAAATGTTCATGCTCTCCTCGTAGTTTGTTTTAAGGGAAATATATGGCTGAAAAAATATTTGACAATATGTAGACGCATGCCAGTACTGATACATTTTAGTTAAGTCAGTTTTTATTTTATTTTAGTTACGTTTTATTTTATTGTCTTAATATTGTTAGAATATAATTGTTTAATTAAGTTACATTTAGTAGAAGTACCTGAAGTACAAATCTATAAAAAGATTCGTCTAGTAGTCATCATCGAATATGATTGGTCTATCTTGAAACCGCTGAGAAAAGTAACACTTACTGATAATCATCCTTTCGTCATCAGCATCAAATGTGATTGGTTCATCCTGAAAGCGCTGAGAAAAGTAACAGGCAGTGATAATAATCCATTAGTCATCGTCATTGAATGTGATTGGTCCATCACGACAGCGCTATGAAAAGTAACGGTCCGTTAAGCGCTCTTGCTTCTTTAGTAGCCTGAACAATAATTTTCAGATGAATAATAACACTGAAATTATTAATAGATGCCGAGTTACAGCAACAAGGTGAACATTTAAAAAAAAATATTTTTTTTAATTTAGACTCATTCCAACCAACTTTCTGTCGCTAAGCCACGCCCACCTCACATCATTCCTCTGTTTCTGCGGTTTTGAGTTCAGAGCTATTTTTTTACAGTCTATGGTTCAGAGTGAGCTGAAGTCAGTCAGTCAGTCAGTGCAGCACATGAAATGACCATATTGAGTCTCTCAGACCTGCAGCATGTGAAAATAATACATACATAAATGTCTGCGAGGTGCGAATGAACTGAAAACGTCTTTAATAACTAGGAACTCAGTCGGTAAGTGTTTTTTCCTTCGTTTAAAGATTGTTTATGATGCGAGGACGCGCGCAGAGTTCTGCAAAACTAGCTAAAGCTGTTTATAATTGTTTTCTTAGTTTTTAGAGGCAGTATGTGTGAATTTAAGCAGCTCTTTGTGTATGTTTAGTGTTTTTGCTGCCCTCGTGTCTTGTTTTGGGGGAAATATTATGATGGAACTTTGTAGACGCGTGTTGTTAATGTCATTTACGTTTTAGTTAAAAAGTGCTAGATGCTCGTTTGTACAATTACTTTTAATGAATGAGATCAAGATGGAGATATAGACTGATGGACGATCTGATGTAAAACATCTTGGTTAAATTAGTAATTATTTATTTTTTTACTTGTTTATTTGCTTTGCTGATTTAATCATTACACATAAAGGTTATTTGGTTCAGTATCAAGGACCAGTTTCTGTTGTAGTTTCTGTATGTTTGATTGGAGATGAAAATGTTGTTTTAAGTTTCTGGGTTTTTGTAAAATCCTCTCTGTAACCTTTATTTTAAACCCCCCGTTTTATTCTGACCCGTAGAGGCTTTTCTTTTTCAGTATCACATTGGACTAAAGCTTACTGACTTGTTCACACAAGTATGACAACTTCCCAAAAAGATGTAGATGCTTGGTTATAGATGGATTTGAAATAGCTTGCAAGTCTCTCATTATGCTATATTACCACCAAATATTGGATTCCATCGTTTAATCATCTAATCAGCACAAGTTTTACTCAAAAACTGAGGTGCATGAGCTGATCCAAAATGAAATATCAAACTTGTGCTAATTGAAAGAAAACAATATTTGGTGGTAATATAGCATAATGAGAGATTTGCAAGCAATTTAAAATCCGGGTTATTTTTGACCCGGAACACCAAATTAGGGAAAGGATTTTCTTGCATTAAAACCACATAAACGCAGATATGAACTGACAGTTTTTGGCCTGTTAATATTGTGCGTTCATCAGTGGTTTCTGTTTCATTACGCTCAAGGTCTTGCATTAAAAGTGTCTCTGATAAAGAGAATATTTGTCTACAGAACCTGAACTTTGATCAGGTTTGGACTTACAGCGCTTTGATTAACAAATGAAGAGGTGTTGATTTAGTGAAATGTTTGTGCATCTTATATATGTTTTATATTATACCTAAATTATGCTTGTGTTGGTCTTAGTTTGCTTATTTGTGTTTGTGGATGCTTTAACGTCCCACAATAGTGGAAAATCTTGTGTTTTCCAATTTCCATGCCTGGAAAAGTCACGGATAGTTTTGAAGTGAATAGAAGTTTTGTAGTTGAGCTCTGCTGTTAAATCTGTTGTGCTTTTGTAGATTAAAAAGTGCGCACAGACTGTGATGTCTGGTTTGTTAGTGAATCAATAAGTCAGTTCTTGTTTTCATCATTTAAAAACATAGGCTACCAGTCAGCTTCACCTGAGAGTTTATTTGGTGTGCAACTTAGTTGTCTCTACCATTTACTCTCATTGATCATTCATTCAGTTTCCCAGCGCAGCAAAGCTCACACTGTTTTTAGACGGGGTCAGGGTTTTACTTTGACCTTGTCTGGGTTAAAAGTCCCCAAGGGAACAGCGTTAGTGGGGTTATTTGTCCAAGTAGAAGTTTAACAGCTGAACGCTGAACCGAGAGATTTATGGATCTTCAAGAAGAAGCTCTTTGTCTTTCTATTGTGGCAGAGCTCCAGGCGTGAAATTCAATATATACAATATATTTTGAACCATATATTTTTAAGGCCCATATGGTTCAGTCCCATATGGGGATCTCAATGTGGCCCCATGTTCAATTTTTTGAATTTTACCCATTTTCAATGGTCAAAAACCAAATGTGGGTCACTTTGCAGCACACAGCTAATACTTATTGCATTTACACGGGAATGTCTGAAGAATAATGTTGAATCTTTTCCTCTATCAAATCAATTGTATTCAACATAAGCTACCTCTCTGAGTGCCAAAAATACACTAAAAATTGTCAAGTTGATGCACATTAACTTGCTCTGTATTCATTAGAATCTATATTTGAATCAGTTTTAGGGATATTTGGAAGAAGGGATTTATTAGTTCATGAATCTACCAAGAGTGCAAATACGCAGTTTCGTATCTACATGTTACCGCATTGACATGCCAATATCTCTGGGATTGAACCATATAGGGCTTTAAAAATGAAGATTTTAAATGAAAAGTTTATTAAGAATGAGAATTTAGAAGGATATTAAAATGTTTAATACCTTTCGAGTTAGGCTACAGGCAAGCAAACTTTGGGAAAAAAAACATATTTATGGCTCTCAGACAGGGATATTCTATGCAATTGTGTTGATATTAAAAAACAAGATACATTTCTACTTTCAACATTGTTTGTTGTTCAGATATTTTTGAACAACAAAAAGAAAAAAAGCATCATCTGTATGTAAAGTGACCCACATTTGGTTTTCAACCTCTAAAAATGTTCAATTGACCAATTTACTCATGGAGCCGCATTAAGATCCCCATATCTCTGGGATTGAACTATTGAGGACCTTTAAAATGAAGATCCCAAAAGAAAAGTTATTTAAGAACCAGAATCTAAAAAGATATTGAGGTATCTTTAATACTTCTGGAGTTACAGGCATTCAAACTTGGGTTAAAAACACAAGAAGTGCTTTTTTCCCTATTTTTGAGCTGTCACCATTGGCATAATGAAACACAAATTGCTGAAGTCAACAGATTTTACTAATAGACCAACCAATCTCTGTGAAAAAAATAAAATAATGATGCTACCATCTTTCTAAAGTCATTTTTACCCCCCTGTAATTTGGCTCCAAATCTCAGTTGAAAATTGTTATTTTAACCCCCTCGACAAAACATTGGATTACTCAGTAAATATACATCTGTGTCTGTGAAATTTAATATTTTGGCTTTCTCCTTCATTTATGTATTTCTTTCATCAGGAAAAAAAAAAAGTCAGAACAAAATCAATTGGAATACCATAGTTCATAGTTGTACCATGGTACAATAAAACAAGGTATTACCATTGTACCATGTCTGAGAAAACATAGTGCTACCATGGTGTGCTTTGGTATTTTTCTGTTGTAACTCAGATATGCTAATGGTCGTTTTTTCTCCGACACACACTGTAGGTGGTCAACCAATCACAGCAGACTGGGCCATCTGACCAATCAGAGCAGAGCAGCTCTCAGAACGGCGGAGCTTAGAGAAACTAAATCCTTGATCGAACAGTTTCAGACACTGTGAGAAAAGAGCTGATGCTGCAGGGGATATTATGAGAAAATGAAAGTATTTTTGACCTTGGATGCATGTAAAATTATTGTAGGAGAAATCAAAACAAAATTTGGAATCTTAATAATAGCATTAATATAGACAAGTTTATAAAGTCTGTGGAAATAACTATTTTAAACTAAGAATTTAGAGCATTCCCAAGATAAATAAGCAAAATAATTGACCAATTTTAGGAGTCCAGAGCCTCCGGCTGACATGAGCAGTTCAAGATCGGTTTTAAAGAGATATTGCGAGCGGATTGTGTTTGTGTGAGGTGCATTTCAAGAGAGAATCTGCATGAAATGTGTTTCTGCTTTTCTTCAGGAAATGATCATTGACCAATTACAGGCGGCTGGCGCGGGTCCACGAGCATGTGTGTGTGTACGGTTTATTTATAGAGCTTGTGGGTGTTCGAATGGGAAGATATCTTATCCCATCATTTATGAGCTCATAAAGACAAGGAATTTTACGGGATTCTGGGAAAGATGACCATGATTTGTGCTTGCGTTCTGCAGTGCTGGAATACGAATATGAAAAATCACGACACTTAGCAGCAGTCTGATCAAATAATGAGTCAAGAAAAAGTGTAGTTTATATCACCTGGCTCATTGGTCACACTAGGACAAGTCTAGTGCATTTGCATTGTGGGTACTGCATTCAACAAAATTGCCAAATATTGGCTGATTAAAAGGCATGGTGCTATATTCAAACGACGTGCAACTTTTACTTGCGTAAGGCCCTGTCCACACGAACATGGGTGTTTTCAAAACCGCAGCTTTTTCTCTGCAGTTTGGCCGTTCGTCCACACGCAAACGCAGTATCATGTCACTGAAACTTTTTGGAAAACTCCTGCCAGGGTGAAGATTTTTAGAAACTCCTGTACTCTTTAGAAAATCTGTACTGTTACATTTTCTTGAAAAATATCAAATAAAATAAAAATAAAACATCTGAACGTACGACAGTTTCCAGAGTGTTCCTATGAACGAATTATAAAACGTTTGCATGCAAAAAAGTTCCTAATATTTGAATTTATTGGCATAATTATCACAAAGCATGCAAAATGTTGCTAATTTGCACATTTAAAAATAATAATATTAATGCATTTTGTAATTCCCCATTTTTCTTTACGTTTTCACAATTGTCTGTATAATTTTAAATGAATAGATGGAATATTTTAGGGATATAGGCCTACCGATATGAACATTTTGGGCAATCCCGATAACCGATAGGCTAATTCTTCATATTTGAAAACCGATAACCAATATGTTGGCCGATAAATATAAATCCAAATTTTTAGATAATTTTTGAGATCCTGATTACAAAAACAAAAGTCTCACCATTACAATGCATGTGCCAAACATACAATTTTGATGTTTTGATTATAATTTTATGTAGCTTAGGGCCTATATCACAGACTAGCGCTGCACATTTTGACGTGATTTTCAATCATATTTCAAGCAATTCAAAACCATCATGTTGAACAGTGCGCATCTGAAGTGTCTCAGCTGAAGGAAATAATACATTATTTATCAGCTTTAATATATCGGCTAAATGATCTTATCGGGCCGGTAACAATAACATTATAAATAAACATACAGTATATCGGCTGAAACCGATATGGCGGCCGATATATCATGCATCCCTAGATTATTTGAATTAACAATTAAAGGGATAGTTCACCCAAAAATTATTAATTTAAGGATATTTTTGATGAAATCTGAGAGCTGGATCACTCCTCCATAGGCTTCTAAGGGATTGAAACTTGTTTCCCGAAAAGTTATTAAAGACATCGTTAAAATAGTCCAAGTGACTACAGTGGCTCAATCTTAAGTTTATCAAGCGACGAGAATACTTTTTGTGTGCAAAAACAAACAAAAATAACGACTTTATTTCAACTATTCATTTCCTTCTATGTGGGCCTCGAGTCAGTTAGCGTAGTGTAATTGCGTAGAGCTACGTCACACGTAGGCTCACTATTGGCCGACGCTGGTCATGTGTGTGATGCGTGTGACGTACAACAACAGAAGTTACACTAGTGAACTCACTCGAGGCCCACAGAGAAGGAAATGAATAGTTGAAATAAAGTCGTTATTTTTTTTTATTCATTATTTTATTTTTAAGTATTTTTGTCGTTTGATCAACTTAAGATTGAGGCACTGTAGTCACTTGGACTATTTTAACGATGTCTTTAATAACTTTTCAGGGCTGGCAAGTTTCAATCCCTTAGAAGCCTATGGAGGAGTGATCCAGCTCTCAGATTTAATTAAAAATATCTTAATTTGTGTTCCGAAGATGAATGAAGGTCTTACGGGGTTGGAACAACATGAGGGAGAGTAAATACTGACAGCATTTACATTTTTGGGTGAACTAACCCTTTAAAACCAAAAAATTGTATGCATGCATTTCAATTGGTGCACAAACAAAAATCTTTCACGACCATTTCTGCCTGATTTGTTCCTAATTTTTTACGTCGGACGAAATCCATTGAGTAATAGTATATGTATGTGTGTTTCTCTGTAACATTCTCAATAAGGGTGAGACTATAAGCGAGGTCAGCCAAGATAAACAGCTGCAATAATAAAACTGTGTCTCCAGTAAGTTCCCCTACATACCAATTAAGCGTGTTGATGTTTTCGTGTGACTCCCCTCGTTCCCTCAGCCGGTCTGTAGTAATCCAGGCGTCCCGAGGGATTGGTCCCGCAGACGGTGTGGGGTCGCGGGGTCAGCGACGGGAGAGAGGAGAGTATTTTTAGGGAGTGCATGCCTTTCGGAAGTGTTTTAATTGAGGAAGTAATTGTCGCCTTGTGTTTTAGTAGTGTGTGAGAAAGCGGAGGGAAGTCGATAGGGAGGCTTTTCTGTACGGCTGACAGGCTTTTTTTTATGGCCCAAGAATAACTACACAGTGATAATGAAAGAGCGTACGGTCTGTTTTGAGTCTGGAAACTGTCACTAGATTGTGTCTCGTACGTTTATGAGAATGCATGGTTTCTAAAGCAGATAGTCTTGAAAGGTTTCACAAAACTACGCATGGCATCAAATTTTGTTTTCTGCAGATTCTGTTGCTTATGACATCTTACTATCTTTGTTTTCCCTAATATTCCTCAGGGGAAATATCATACAGTAAAATTTGATGAGAAATGTTTGATGACTTTTGATTGCAAACTTTCAAATCTAAGTACAGGCATTAGCTGTGTTCCATCCAAAGTTGCGAATTTAACTTGGACTATCGCATAAAACGTTTGCGAATAAAGCAGTGTTTCCATCTCATGTGTTCAAGAGAACAATATAATCACTTCCTTTGAAATTGGCACAAAATTTCAGTAATAAAACTGTACGTTTCTGCAATCGGCCTGTTTTTCCCTCCATTATAAATGTGTTTGTCTCACGAAACACAATGAACGCTGTCATGTTCTCTTGTGTTCGGATGCTGGTGTTTGGGAACACACTCGTGTGTGTTAGACGCTTCTGGAGGGAATTAAACCAATTCATTCTGATCACAGAGTTTGACTCGGGCGTTTCAGAGCCAACAAACCAACATTTGAGATGTTGCGATGCCATTGGTCCGCTGGTTGCTCCAGTTATCCAATCACAGCCTCTGATGAGGCAAAGTCACCTGAGGTTTAAGGGATTTATTCTGTATGTGTTTCCTTGATCTATTGTAGTTTATGCACATGTCGTCTTATCATTTATCTTCTTATCGTTTCTGTTCAGCGTTTTTATTTTAATGCAATATCCCAAAATGTGCATATAATACAGGTCCTTCTCAAAAAATTAGCATATTGTGATAAAGTTCATTATTTTCCATAATGTAATGATCAAAATTAAACTTTCATATATTTTAGATTCATTGCACACCAACTGAAATATTTCAGGTCTTTGATTGTTTTAATACTGATGATTTTGGCATACAGCTCATGAAAACCCAAAATTCCTATCTAAAAAAATTAGCATATCATGAAAAGGTTCTCTAAACGAGCTATTAACCTAATCATCTGAATCAACTAATTAACTCTAAACACCTGCAAAAGATTCCTGAGGCTTTTAAAAACTCCCAGCCTGTTTCATTACTCAAAACCGCAATCATGGGTAAGACTGCCGACCTGACTGCTGTCCAGAAGGCCATCATTGACACCCTCAAGCAAGAGGATAAGACACAGAAAGAAATTGCGGCGTGGCATGGAGGCAATCAGCCTGTGGCACTGCTGAGGTGTTATGGAGGCCCAGGATGCTTCGATAGCGGCCTTAAGCTCATCCAGAGTGTTGGGTCTTGCGTCTCTCAACTTTCTCTTCACAATATCCCACAGATTCTCTATAGGGTTCAGGTCAGGAGAGTTGGCAGGCCAAGTGAGCACAGTAATACCATGGTCAGTAAACCATTTACCAGTGGTTTTGGCACTGTGAGCAGGTGCCAGGTCGTGCTGAAAAATGAAATCTTCATCTCCATAAAGCTTTTCAGCAGATGGAAGCATGAAGTGCTCCAAAATCTCCTGATAGCTAGCTGCATTGACCCTGCCCTTGATAAAACACAGTGCACCAACACCAGCAGCTGACATGGCACCCCAGACCATCACTGACTGTGTGTACTCCAGTGCTGCTTCTCTGTAGCCCAGGTCAGGCGCTTCTGCCGCTGTTTCTGGTTCAAAAGTGTCTTGACCTGGGGAATGCGGCACCTGTAGCCCATTTCCTGCACACGCCTGTGCACGGTGGCTCTGGATGTTTCTACTCCAGACTCAGTCCACTGCTTCCTACATTACTGCAATTACATTATGGAAAATAATTAACTTTATCACAATATGCTAATTTTTTGAGAAGGACCTGTAGGTGAATGGAAACATGCTGTTGTAAACTCTTCTTAAACACCAGGGATCTTTTTCTCAGGAGAAACATCTGAGAAGCAAGCAAAAGTCTCATCAAAAGTCATTCATTTCTTTTAATGAATGCAAACCCAGTTATATTCTTGAGTATGTTTAAGAAGAACATTGAACAATTTTGTTTTTATTTCAAGATTTTTCCACCCTCTCATCAAAGATTTAATTGAATTCTCCTCAATTCCCCAGGAATGCAGCGAAACCCTTCATGTTTTAACCGTTAGCGTCTGATTTTCTCATGCATCCTCTCTTGAGATCACATGTGATAAATGCAACTCTATCTCAGTTTTCTCACAGCATCTTTTGCAATACATTGCAAAATACTCTTTGGGTGTTGCATTGTTATTTTGTAACAAATTACAGCCTAGAGTTGATTTTCAATATTTAGATTCACTTGGTTCAGTGTAGTATCAGCTAAATGCAAAAGTGTACACCCCCCTTACTCTGAACGGATTTTATAAATCATTATTTTTGATCAGCTTTAGAAAAGAAATGGATAAAACTGTTAATATCCATGTTATATGGATGCATCTGTCTTCAGTTAGAGGACAAATCCCAGACCTGTATGTGAGGGTCAGATTCCTGTGAGCACGTTTTATCAGCTGTGGGAACAAAAGCTTTCCAGATGGACTTTGCCTCGCTTCCTGAACCAAATGGACATTTACATGTCAGCACACTTCATCTGTTTGAAATGCAAAATAGAGGAGAGCCGGCCTGCATTCATTCCCTGAATGTTGGGATTGGTGACACACACACAGGCTTTGGCTACGTCTACATTAATCCAGATACATTTGAAAACGGGATTTTCGTTTAAAAACGTTCTCCGTCCACACTGGCGTTTCAGTGTGGATGAGAAACTTTTGAAAAAC
Organism: Gila orcuttii; assembly: GCA_026230005.1. Lineage (NCBI taxonomy): Eukaryota > Metazoa > Chordata > Actinopteri > Cypriniformes > Leuciscidae > Gila > Gila orcuttii. The sequence goes on along the minus strand of JAPDVR010000013.1, from coordinate 3,024,925 downwards.
GCCTGAAAACGCTAAATTCACCTAACTGCGCGCGCAATGCGATGCGTAAAACCTCACAAAAGCTCACTGAGATGATAAAAATAAATAATAAAGTTATCGCGCAATTCTTCTGACAGGATAATTTTATTTAGCAAAATACCTCAGCATTCACTGATGCGTCCAGGACGCACTCATTCACTATTCACTATTATATGTTTGGTCTAAAACGCGACTGCTCTCATGTATTACCGCAGCACAGCAAATGCGAGTGAATTTTCTGTCATCTCTGCAGGACTGTGATATGAAGAATGTGTGAAGTAACATATTTTAGCAACAGTGTGAAGGTAAACAGCACATAACAGGCACAATACCGGTATAAACATGAATATCTATTGGTACAGTATGCGTCACATGACTAAACTTACGTCATCCTTTTTAAATACCTCCGTTTTCACAGTCAAGTCAAGTCAAATATATTTATATAGCGCTTTTCACAATACAGATTGTATCAAAGCTGCTTCACAGTATCAATCAAAACAACTTAACAATGTTTGTTTATTACTGGAAAAAAGACATCCAAGTTTGGTAGAGCTGATCAATGGTATGATTGGTTAATCAATTTGAATATCCCCAACTGAGCAAGCCAAAGGCAACAGTGGCAAGGAACCGAAAAACTTCATCCAGTGACCTAATGGTGTCCTAACACCCCATCAGATGACCCAATGGAGAAAAAAAACCTTGGGAGAACCCAGGCTCAGTCGGGGGCCAGTTCTCCTCTGGCGTTTATGAACTAGAGGCCGAATTTACAGTAACTGTAAGATAAAAAATTTATATGAATGCCTGGCTAAATAGATGCGTCTTCAGTCTAGTTTAAATTGGGAGAGCGAGTCTGAGCTACGAACAATATCAGGAAGGCTATTCCAGAGCTTCGGAGCTAAATGTGAAAATGCTCTGCCTCCTTTGGTGGATCTGGATATCCTAGGAATGACCAGAAGCCTCGAATTTAGTGATCTTAAAGAGCGCGATGGATTGTAAGGCGATAGAAGATCCGTTAAATAGACTGGAGCTAAACCATTTAGAGCTTTATAAGTCAAAAGCAATACCTTGTATTTAATACGGAACTTTATAGGTAACCAATGAAGTGATGATAAAATCTGTGTTATATGATCATATTTTCTTGATCTAGTAAGAACTCTAGCGGCTGCATTTTGGACTAACTGTAGCTTGTTTATTGAAGATGCAGGACAACCAGCTAATAAAGCATTACAGTAATCTAGTCTCGAGGTCATGAATGCATGAACTAACTTTTCTGCATCAGAGACTGATAGCATATTACGTAGCTTAGCAATGTTTCTAAGGTGGAAAAAGGCTGTTTTTGTAACATATGAAATATGCTTTTCAAAAGACAGGTTGCAGTCTAATGTAACACCCAGGTCTTTTACTGTAGCGGATAAAGTAACAGGGCATCCTACTATGTTAAAGTCGTGCTGTGAAAGGTTTTGTGGACGGTTTTTAGAACCGATAAGTATTACCTCTGTCTTGTCTGGATTTAATAAAAGAAAATTACGCGTCATCCAATCTTTTATATCTTTAACACAATCTGTCAATTTGGATAATTTAGCCTATTCATCTGGCCGTGATGAAATATATATTTGAGTGTCATCGGCATAACAATGGAAACTAATTCCATGTTTCCTTAGAATATTACCAAGTGGCAGCATATATATTGAGAATAATAAAGGGCCTAACACAGATCCCTGCAGCACTCCATAGTTTGGCGAAGTTATAATCGATTTTTCTCCATTTAAGTAGACGAAATGGTAGCGGTCAGATAAGTATGACCTGAACCAGCTTAATGCTTGTCCTTGAACACCAGTGTAATTTTGTAGTCGATCTAAGAGTATTGTGTGATCTATAGTATTGAACGCAGCACTAAGATCAAGTAAAACTAGTACTGAGATACAGCCTTGGTCCGAAGCTAAAAGTAAATCATTTGTGATTCTAACAAGCGCAGTTTCAGTGCTATGATGTGGCCTGAATCCAGACTGAAACTTTTCATAGATGTCGTTTTCTTGCAAGAAAGAGCCAAGTTGAGCGGACACAACTTTTTCTAATATTTTTGACGTAAATGGAAGATTCGAAATGGGTCTGTAATTTGCTAGGTTATTTGGATCTAATTGTGGTTTCTTAATAAGAGGTTTTATAACTGCCAGCTTGAACGTTCTTGGAACATGACCTAAAGATAAAGATGAGTTAATAGTATTGAGAAGAGGCTCTTCCACTATAGGTAACACTTCTTTCAGTAGTTCAGTTGGTATAGGTTCTAATAAACATGTTGTTGTTTTAGATGAAGTGATAAGTTTATTTAACTCTTTTTGTTCTATGGTTGTAAAGCATTGTAATTGTTCTTGCGGGGTGATAATTGCGGCCGAATTATAAGGCGCGAGCAAAGATCGAACGTTTACGATTTCGATTCTGATGCTTTCTATTTTCTCGGTGAAGAAGTTCATGAAATCATTACTACTAAACTGTAACAAGGTACTTTGTTCAGACGACGTCTGTTTATTTGTTAGTCTAGCCACGGTATTAAATAAAAACCTTGGATTATTTCGGTTGTTTTCTATTAATTTGCTGAGGTGCTCAGCCCTGGCCGTTTTAAGTGCCTTTTTATAAAGTAAAAGGCACTTTAGTCCAAACTACAACGCGAAAACAGCATTTTCAAATTTATCCACTTTGGAGAGTGTTTTCATTAATAAAAATGAAATTAAAAATGACACCGTTTTCAAATAAAAACCTAAAACTTTTTATGTGTTTTAGCTGGTAATTTACACGACAACGGTGTTTTTGGTGCCTGAAAACGCAAAGTTTTTAAAACGGGTTTTAAAGTGCACGTTTTGGAAAACGGTCTCCGTGTAAACAACAAAAACTTGAATCTCTGAAGACACTGACGTCATGCACGTGCGTATTACGTGTTCAGTATATAGTGTTTCATCGCCATCTACTGGCCTGGCAGGAGAATACAGCGTTTCAAGTCAAAATGCCATCAGATAATGCCATCACATACTGTGCAGTCAATTAGCTTACTGCGCTGTAAATAGAAAAGCCTGACAATATCACTGCTAAATACTAGGGGTGTAACGATTCGTTTTAACAACAATTCGATTCGTATCACGATTCGTGGTTGTCGATACGATTCAAGGACGATATTGGTTCATTTATAACGATACGATTCAGTGAAAAATTCAACCAGTGTGACTGAAATAAATACCTGGTTTGACGCCTTTATCATTAAAAGTGCTAAGAAAAAACATCCATATAAAGTCTGACGTGCTTAAATCCAATGCGTTATTTTCTAGTATCGATACAATCGATTGGATTACCTTTTAAAACTATGTTAGATCGATATATGTCGTCCAGAAGACCAACTTGTTGAGCACAGATCGATGTAGTTGGATCATAGGAATATAAATCGATTCATCGATGTAGTAGATGAATCGTTACACCCCTACTGAATACCTTAAGTATTGTGGTATTCCGCCATGATTCTCACTGACACGCCCACAACTCGCTTAAAGAAAATCCCGAGCTCCCCACTGGTATAACGACATTGTGGTGGCGTTCAACTCGTAAATACAATCTATACGAGATGACTTGAATGCACCATTAGACCAACTCTGAAGTAGGAGTCAATTAGTTCCTCTAAAAGGAGTTCATAGAACTAACATTATTCCTGCGGTGCGAACTCGCCAAAATCCGGGAACTAGGAAAAAGTTCCTCCGGTGTGAAAGGCCCTTGTGAGATGTTCTTCTGCAGAAAGTCCCGTTGTTATTCCGCGGTGGGATAATCGTCTCGTCTCAGAAGCACAGCTGTCCGTTCAGAGACTGAAGCAGCGATTACATGAGGAACATTGTGGATGTTGATCCTGGAAGACTTCGGTGGCTCTGATCTCTGATCCTGATGCACTTGTTAAAGAGACTCATGAGAATCAGCTCTTCACGCCGTTACAATTGAATTAGTTCAAGATTAGTGAGGCTATTTGATATCTCAACCCTGTTTTTGACTTGTAAAACGAGCATGACGTGTAGAATATGGCAATTTTTTCTCTAATTCTGTTGTTCTTCAAATTCGGTTCCCTCCCATTTTACTTTTTTGGATTACTTTTTAATTATTATTATTTCTGAAATCATGAAATTCATACAATTAAACACAAATGTATGAACATTTTAATTTATCGTTTTATTTTCCCCCAAATTCCGTTTTTTTGTTTTTGTTTTAATGTTTAAATTAGATATAATAATCAAAAGCATGTGTAATTAATTGAAATCAGTAAAATTAACCCCCTGTTTCAATGGTTAAATCAAAAAGCATGTCTAATTAATGGAAAGCAGGAAACGTGCAATTCAATTATTAAAAGTTTAACAAAAATTTATTTTTTAGAGTCTTAAGAAATCCGTTTTATTTTTTCCCAAATTCTGTTTTAATGTTTTCAAATTCTTTTTTTTTTTTTTTTTTCATTTAAATTTTTTCTGGATTCCGTTTTAATGGTTCAATTGTCTAATCAATTGAATTCATTTGAAATCATCATAGGGCCCTATACGTGTAAGACTGTCCCTGAGTGTGTGTTTTCTCTGAAAGTTTCCTTGCAAACGAGCTATTGCTTTGATTTTGTTCCCTGTTGGATTCAGGGAAGGTTTTTTTTTTGTTTTGTTTTTTTGCTAAAGGTAAACAAGTGGTCAAGTTGAAGTTTCGGTTGGGTTTCAGTGTTAAAGTCCGCTGACGTTCGTCCGGGTCTCCTGTACGACACACACGATCCAGCGGGAAACACTGATTCATTCTGTCTGATGGAATGGCAGGAATTTCCATTTGCGGGACTGATAAAGACTCATGAGTTTTTCCACTCGGAGAGCAGATCCGGGGGCAGGAATGCAGGCGTCTCGCTCACACACATTCATCACAATGCATTGGCACATCAGAGCAGAAAACAACCTTAACACAATATTTGTCTAAGGCACTGCGGCAATTTAAAGATCTTATCAAACAGCTTTTAATATTTGTTTTGGTTTACTCAGTTGATCTTTAAGTGCTCGTGTCATCTTTGTTCAGGTTTGTATTTTGTTCAAGTGCAAATGTACACTACCAGTCAAAAGTTTTGGATCGATATGCTTTTTTATGTTTTTGAAAGAAGTCTCTTCTGACCAAGGCTGCATTTATTTGATAAAAAATAAAACCGTAATATTCTGAAATATGACAATTTATAACGGTTTTCTATTAGCTGTTCTTTTGAACTTTCTATTCATCAAAGAACGCTGAAATAAAAATGTAAATTACTGTTTTCAACATTGATAATAATCATAAATGTTTCTTGAGCATCAAATCATCATATTGTACTGATTTCTGAAGGATCATGTGACACTGAAGACTGGAGTAGTGATGCTGAAAATTCAGCTTTGATCACAGGAATAAATTACACTTTACTATATATTCACATAGACATTATAATATACATACATTATTATAATATTTCATAGTATTACTTTTTTTTTTTTTTTTTATCAAATAAATGCAGCCTTGGTGAGCAGAAGAGACTTCTTTCAAAAACATTAAAAATCTTACCGATCCAAAACTTTTGACTGGTAGTGTACATTTCAATACAGATGCATATTAATTGTGACACTTGTGTTTTAGTGCTGCTCTATCACTGTGAAGCTGCTTTGAAACAGTCTGTACTGTGTAAAGCGCTATAGAAATAAAGCTTACTTGACAAATTTCCAACTCAATTTGCCTACAAATCTTCATTTAATCATTTCAACTGAAAACGTTCCATCAAAAGATCATGAGAAGTACACATTTATGACTAGTCCTGTGGTTACATTACATGTAACTCCTCAAAGTCTGTCAGTACAGTAAAGTTTGTGTTTGTTCAGGTGGTTTCATGATGTGTGTGTGTGTGTGTGTTTCAGTGTGTGAGGGACATGAGAGAAGAGTCCAGCGGCTCTCACGACAACAGCCTGATGGGAGAAGGTAAGAACATGGGGATCTGTGTTTTACTGACCAGAAACCAGTTTCACACTAGTTTCACTCCACTTTAATGGAGACATTAAAGTTGGTAAGATTTTTTTTTAAAGTAATTAATTATTTTTTCCCCCCCCGCATGGACACATTCAATTAAATCGATCAAAAGTAACAGGCATGTATAATGTTATAAAAGATTCTGTTTAAAATAAATGCTGTTCTTTTAGAACTTTCTCTTCGTCAAAGAATCCTCAAAGAATCAACATTGATAATAATGATAAATGTTTCTTGAGCATCAAATCATCATATTATAGTGATTTCTGAAGGATCATGTGACACTGAAGACTGGAGTAATGATGCTGAAAATTCAGCTTTGATCACAGGAATAAATTACACTTTATTATATATTCACATAGAAAAAAAACGTTTTACATTATAATAATATTTCACAATTTTACTGTATTTTTGATCAAATAAATGCAGCCTTGGTGAATTTTGTTTTGGTCTAGTCCGATAATATAGTTCAGAAATCACATTTTAAATATGTATTGATATACATAGATTTTAAGTAGATTTGAATATTTTAGTGGTTGTTGTTAGACAATGAATCATACTTGCAGATTAGCTCACACACTGCCTCTTTCTCTTTCTTTGACTTCTAATTTACTTGGAAAAGCCCAATTTTTACTTTAAATCATTGCGAGTGGTATTTTTTTAAAAGTCTACATGAAATGGAAGTTGCGCTCATCTTTTCTTCTCTATTGTGCCGTTTATCCGAGTGAAACGCTTCTGGAACAATAACAAATGTGGGCGGGGCTTAATTGTGTCTGTGGGGAATTGATTGGACGGTTGTGGTTTGCTATTGGCTGATCTCATGTGAGTGACAGGTTATAGCCCCGCCCACATCATCAGAGAAGAGAAGAGATGCTGCAAGAGGAATTTAGAGTAAACACTGCAATATTCATGTTCAATTTTGATTTCATGGTGACTTTAATGCGAGAGAGCATCTCATTTGTGAATTTCTGCAGCTCAGCGTTCAGTGTGTGTGTGTCTCTGTGTGTGTGCATGACTTTAATGCAAGAGGGCGTCTCATTTGTGTGTTTCTGCAGCTCAGTGTGTGTGTGTGTGTGTGTGTGTGTGCGTGCGTGCATGATGACTTTAATGCAAGAGGGCGTCTCATTTGTGTGTTTCTGCAGCTCAGTGTGTGGATACTGAAGTGGGTGTGTGTGTGTGTGTGTAGTGAGCTCACGGTTGGCTGCCGATTCTCCTCCGCTCTGCCAAAGCAAGTGCAGGAATGTGTGTGAAGCAGGTCCTGTTAATGTGATTCGACGGCTCTGGTGTGGAAATGTTGAGTAATGGAGAAACTTGATTTTGGTTCACAAATCTGCAAAAGACTCTCACACACACTTGTGTGCCGGGCTGGTGCCTCTCCTCCTCATCTCCTCTTCATCTCAACCCGGATGAGCCGCTCGTCTCCTGGTCTTAATGCAAAACTCCCTAAACTAATTGTGTCCTCCAGCAGTGGATCATGGGAACCTTTCATGGCCTATTTTGGAAGTTTCAGAGTGTGTGTGTGTGTGTTTTGGCACATGGATAAGTGGGAATTGAACGAACAACTTGGGATGTTCTGAAGGCGGGAATACGTGACGGACAGCTGGAGAAGTGTGTGTCATTAGTCGAGTTTGCACATTTTGCTCTGAAGCATTTCATGTGTCCTGGTAAGTTAAACACAATAAATGTATAGACATTAAATGACACCTGTCAATCTATCAAAATCAAGAGACTTTTATATATGCGTGTGTGTGTGCGCGTTTGTTTGTACGCGTGTGTATGTATGCGTGTGTGTCTGTGTATGTGTGTATACATGCATGTATTTACGCATGTATACGTGTATATATGTATTTCTTTGTGCGTGTGTGTGTGTATATGTTTGTATTTACGCGTGTGTGTATGTGGATGTAAGCTTATGTGTGTATATGTGTTTATCTATGGGTTTGTGTATATAATGTATGTATGAATTATATTTTATCACCTTTACCTTGGTTTGTCTGGGTTTTGTTTTTCATTTATGCTTCACTGACGGCATTTGCTGCGTATTTTGGTGGGTGTGTTTGAGGAACCGTTCCAGAGTAAATCTTATCCAAATGAAAATGACCCGTGAGGAATTCGTGTGTGTGTGTGTGTGTGTTTCATGCAGACAGGCACTGAAACAGTGAGAAAAACTAGAAAATAACTAAATTTCTGTAGAAAGCTCATGCAGAAGTCCCCATGATGCTTGTGTGTGTGTGTGTGTGTGTGTGTGTGTGTGATCTGTGTTTTGCTGCACGTTGCAATTCACCCGCAGACAAAAAAAGAAAAGCGTCATCCACGCCTGAATGCAGCCACCCTAATGGCAAGCTCAGGGAATTTACTGTGTTTTTATTTAGTTGCAAATTTTTTCCCCCTGTATAAAAAACTCATTATTTCCTCTGCAAATGGTTTTTATTGCTTTTCACAATGGTGTCGTTTTTTTCAAAGCTTGTCCAGAATGATTCATCCTCAACTTTCTGTTCTCGCGGTTTCATGTCTTTTGTGGGAATCCTGCCGTTAGAGTAATTGATAATGTGTGTCGGGGAAAAGAGGCTCTCCTCGATGTGAGCATTAGTTTAATGAGGCGTTCGCAGTCGTCATGGAGATTCGTTACTCGCTGTTCTCGGATAAGTGGAGAATCTGTGCAGTCGCCTCAGGAGAACTGGGATTAGGCTTATAAAGTAACGGGAAATGTCTACACGCATCCCACTGCTGACACACACACTCTCTCACAGAGACACACACACTCTCTCACAGAGACGCACACACACACACACACACACACACGCACACGCACTCACACAAACGCATTGACAGACATACTCTCTCTCACACACAGACACACACAGAGACAGACACACACACACAAACACAGACAGACTCACACACTCTCACATACACACACACAAACACATTGACAGACACACACACACACACACAGAGACAGACACACACACAAACACACAGACTCACACACTCACATACACACACACAAACACATTGACAGACACACACAAACGGTGATGGACATTCTCGCACGCACTCTCACACACACACACACACACACACACACACACAAACTAACAAACAGTGACAGACATACACTCTCACACACACACGCAGAGACAGACAGAAACACACACGCACTCACACTTACTCACACTCTCTCTCTCTCACACTCTCTCTCGCACTCATTCACTCACTCTCACTCACACACACACACACACACACACTGACTTCCCATTGACTTCAATTGTTCTTTAATTAAGCTCATTTTAATTACAATAGACGAACACAAACTACGACCCTCACTTGAACCTTCAGACATTTCAAGTGGTAAATCAACACACTACTGTTTTTATATGGGCCAGTTTAGTTTAGTTTAGTTTAGTTTAGTTTAGTTTAGTTTAGTTTAGTTCGTAGGATTCTCTTCGGATTTTCTTTTATCTCATTAGGATTTGTATAATATAAATTTTAATCATTTTAGGATTTTTCCAAATGTTTTTCCAGATTTAGCTTACGTCTGGGAACATTTGTCATTCAAGTATATCAGGATTCGGTCACACTTTAGTTTTTGATCCAATTCTCACTATTAACTACAAATTTTGCCTCAATAAACTCCTAATTACTGTTTATTAATAGTTAGTAAGGTCGTTGTCAAGTTTAGGTATTGGGTGGTTTAAGGGATGTAGAATATGATCACGCAGAATAAAGCATTAATATGTGCTTTATAAACAGCCAATATCCTAGTAACATGCGTAGTGTATTTTCCCGAATTCTTATTTATTTTTTATATTTTAACATTTTTTTCCAGATTTAGCTTATGTCTGGGAACATTTGGTTAAGTTTAGGTATTGGATGGATTAAGTAAATATGACATATCATGGCATTAATATGTGCTTTATAAACCGCTGATATCCCAGGAACATGCGTAGTGTATTCTCTGTGCTCTTCCCTCCACACATCTGGCTCTTTCTGTGTTAAACTCTCAGCATTGAGTCCCGGCGCACAGATGGCTGGTGTTTTCAGAAGAATTGGGCTTTTTCAATGGGACTCAGCGGAGGCACTTAGAGGACGTTTGTGTGATTATTCAGGGTTAATCGGCTTTATTGCCTCCGACTGTTTCTATAGAGAAACACTGACTTCAGGCCGCCGGAGAATTTGAGCCACGACACTTCATCTTGTTGGGGAAAGTTACTAATGCATTACAATATTTCATTACTCCCTTAAAACTTAACTAATTACGTTACTTTTATAAAAAAGTAACTCTTTGCGTTACTTTTTTCACCTGGGCTGATGGGCTTGTTTTTTTATAACAAAAAAAGTTATGTAAATGTAAAGACCCTTTCACACCAAAAGTGAAATAATAAGCCTCAGGCTGAAGGAAATGCAAATTCACGCGTGTACAGCAGAAGAACAGCTCAAACATTTAATTTTATATTTAACTATATTATTTACAACATTATTTTCCTGTTTTCTCTGTAAAGCTGCTTTGAAACAATCTGTATTGTAAAAAGCGCTATATAAATAAAGGTGACTTGACTTGGCTCAAACAAACCCTTCAGCTTCTGCTGTTATTCTGGAGAACGGAGGAATAGATGCAGGAGAAGAAAGTTTAACACGGGCTACTTAACCATGAAAAACAAAAAAATCTATAGTAATTTTTGCTTATGGTTTAACTGAATCGTCGAAGGTCAGAAGCAAGTACATTGGTCAATAAAGTGAGATTAAATGCATAAAAATTTGATTTGCATATTCTGATTCTGCATTTCACTGATTTTATTCATTTTGAGGATTTTTTTTTCTTTTTTTGTGCACGTGAGATGAGTAAATGCACATCTAGAACTACATTAACCATCATGTTCACACACACACACACACACACACACAACGCCTCTGCACTTCGATTTGTCTCAACATGAGGACGAGAGCTGTCAGTCAATAAATGGTAAAAACAAAGTAACTTGCGTTACTTATTTGAAAAAGTAACTCAGATATTTTGTTGTAAATTTTAAAAGTAATGCGTTACTTTACTAGTTACTTGAAAAAGTAATCTGATTACGTAACTCAAGTTACTCACAGCACTGAATATGATGGTGTGCTTGTAAAGAAACCCATAGGAATTGCTTAACTGTACGTTCACACCGCCGCCGACTTGAGCTTCCAAAGCGGCCGGAAGTCATTCATTTTCAATGGAAGCTGGCTTCTCTCAGCTGCAAGGAGCGTCAAATCCCTCGGCGTCGCGTTTTGGGCGTTTTGAGCGTCAATCAGAAAGTTGAAAGAAGCTCAACTTTATGGTAATGAGCTATGACGCGGTTCAGCGGCAAGCAGCGGCAAAACGCCAGCAACTAATCAGAATAAAGACGTCCTTCACTCTGGCTGATTCCGGAGAAACATACGATGTGAACTTTCGTTCCTACCAAAACATTAGTTCCGAGAAAATGGAGGTGAAGCTGATAATCGCTGTTGCTGGGTTTCCTATCATATATGATATGACGTTGTTTGCTTACAGGGACCAGTTACAAAAGAACGAGGCATGGGATAAAATAGCTGAGATAGTTGACGTCCGACGTCTTCTCCACAAACACAGTAAAGCAGCACCAAACACAACAACTTCGCGATTTTCCATAATGATCCAGTGATACACATTTGAGAATGAGCGCAACTTTTATTTGAAATATTTACAAACGCTCGTTTTAAGCGGGAATGCAATTCATTTGCTCACGGTGACAATGATTTGACCAATTGCACTAATGCAAATAATAGCCTAATGCAAATAATAATAATAGCTAATTATTATTTTTTTTCCCCGACCAAATGTTACCAAAACGGTTATAAAAATGCTGTTATTATAAAAGGTTTCTTCAATGTATTGCTTGTTTTTTCTGTTTATTACATTTCATGTTGTGACACTTCTCTTCTCCCTGCTACGTCAGAGCGTCCAAACGAGATTCCCCGTGGTTTTTGACAAGCGTCCTTGACAGAGCGGCCAGAGCTTCTTTGACGCTCAAGTCGGCGGCGGTGTGAACGTACAGTAAAGCTACAATATGATAACTTTTTTCGCCTCTAGGGGTCGCTAACCTCTTACAATAACAAAGGCGTAGGTTGATGACGCATAAGTGGATTTATGGAACTTGTCGTCATCCTGATGGATCTAATAATGTTTATGGACAGGTGAATACATTGATGTGTTTAACATGACTGCGGTATGAAGCAGGGCGCGATTGCTAATGAGAGACAGATATTAGCGCCACACGCGAGTCCCGCGGATATAAAGGAATAAGGACATTGCATTCTACCGAATGCAAGTGCTGTATTAATACTCACACAGGTCAGTTTATTAGACAAATGAAGCTTGTGAGGAAACGATACTCGGTTACTAACGTAACCTCGGTTCTCTCTAGAGAGGGAACGAGTATTGCGTAAGTTTAGCTTACGCTACGGGAAAGATTCATCTTCTCGAGATACTGAAGCCAAAAATTATCCTTAATTTTGTATACCTTGTCAACGCAGTGCAGCAGCTTGCAGACCTAGAGCAGGCCTTCTTGCGTGCTCATTGGCTGCCCTGCGGGCAACTGCTGCAGCCTACCAGTGAGCCCGGCGTGACGTCACGCCCAATGAAGGGCGCCCGCGCCTTCATAGCGTCACAGCCCGCCAGAATGGGCGTGGCTTAGCCTATAAAGGAAGGGGGCTGTAGGCTGCTTCCCTGGTTTTTGTCGACTGAAGCGAAGTCGCTCGTGGCGCGAGCACGGCCGGTTACGCAATACTCGTTCCCTCTCTAGAGAGAACCGAGGTTACGTTAGTAACCGAGTATCGTTCTCTTACGAGAGGTTCTCTCGTATTGCGTAAGTTTAGCTTACGCTACGGGAACACTTTGTCAACGCTGTGCGCGCCAAGCATCCACATGAGACCCCGATCTTTTAGGGGGGAACCCCATAAGTGGAAAGAATAAGGTGGCCGGCCACGCGGGCCATCACTTGTACATAAGCACACATAGGGAATACAGAGCAGCGCGCAGCGCGCGGGTCTGTATAGGCACATGGCACAATCCCATTTAGTGTAGCTCGACCAGGAGAGCTGAGTCATGTGAGAGTGATCTGAGCAGGAGATCTGGGCAGAATACACCTCTCGTTCAGACTGACAGCAGTTTAGCCTGCAAGGCGGGAACTTCTAGGTTATAAAACCTGACAAAGGTAGACGGGGAGCACCAGCCCGCCGCTACACACATAGAAATCCCGCTGGACCATGCCCACGAAGAGGCCACGCCTCTCGTGGAATGAGCCCTGGTGCCCAGAGGGCATTGCAGACCCTTTGACACGTAAGCGGCCGCTATAGCGTCTACTATCCATCTGGACAGGCTCTGTTTCGAGGAGGCATAACCCTTGGTGCGCCCACCAAACGAAACAAAAAGCTGTTCCGAGCGCCTGAAGGAGGCGGTGCGCGTAATGTAAAACCTCAGCGCTCTGACGGGGCAGAGGAGGTTCACATCACTTTCACTGTCAGATGCTGGGAGAGCGGACAATGAAATAACTTGCGCTCTGAATGGAGTGCCCATCACTTTAGAGACATAGCAATGTCTAGGACTGAGGATGACTTTAGAGTCATTCAGCCCAAACTCAAGACACGACGCGCTGACAGACAGCGCATGCAGATCCCCTACGCGTTTTACTGATGACACTGCAGTCAGAAAAAACGTTTTCAGTGATCGATATTTCAACCCCACGGAGTCTAGTGGTTCAAAAGGAAAAGCTTTCAGGGCCTCGAGGACCAATGAAAGATCCCACATAGGAACCGACGGGGGGCGCGGCGGATTCATCCTTCTAGCTCCTCTAAGGAAGCGGATGACCAACTCATGTTTTCCCAGTGACTGGCCATGCGTCGATTCTGCAAACGCTGCCATGGCCGCCACATATACTTTGAGTGTGGAAGGGGACCTTCCCTTATCCAACAGCTCTTGTAGGAAAGTGAGCAGATGCGCCACCCCGTATGTCCGCGGGTCCAGACCTCTGTCGGTGCACCATCCGGAGAACACCGACCATTTAGACGCGTAGAGCCTTCTCGTGGAAGGGGCTCTAGACTGCGTGATCGTGTTCATCACTCCTTCTGGCAGGGTAACGAGTACCCGTTGATCAACCATGCATGCAGAGACCAGCGCTCTGGATGGGGATGCCAGATCGTGCCGCGAGCCTGAGAGAGGAGATCTGCCCTCACCGGAATCGGCCACGGAGCTGTATGTGACAGCCGTGCTAGTTCCTGGAACCAATCTGATTCTCCCATGAGGAGCACCGAGGAGCTATGAGGAGCACCGAGTGGCGCGTTTCCCTGATTCTCTTGATCACCTGTGGTAACAGAGAGACCGGAGGGAAAGCATATAGCGGGAGGCTGGGCCAACCTGGGCCAGCGCGTCCTCGTCCTTCGAGAAGAACGTCGGGCATTGAGCGCTGTCTTTGACGCAAATAGGTCGACTTCCGCTCTGCCGCATAGGCGCCACAGCTTCTGGACCGTTTGGGGGTGCAGGGACCATTCCCCTGGGGGAACATTGTCCCTGGACAGTTTGTCTGGGCCGTCGTTCAAATGGCCAGGCACATGCGCCGCCCTCAGCGAGCGCAGGTGCATCTGAGACCAAATAAGGAGGCGTACTGTCAGATTGCAGAGATTTCTGGATATGACACCGCCTTGACGCTTTACATAGGATACTACAGACATGTTGTCCGAGCGGACAAGAACATTTTGGTCCTGTATGAACGGGAGGAAGCGCTTCAGCGCGTTCTCGACCGCTACCATCTCCAGACAGTTTATGTGAAAACACTTCTCTTGGTCTGACCACTGGACGAAGACCGGTCTGCCCTCGAACAGCGCGCCCCAACCCGAGTTGGACGCGTCTGTCGAAATGACTTTTCCGATAAGAGATGGTTCCCATCATTACTCCCTGCTGGTACCAGTCGGCTACTAACCAGGGCTGCAGAGCCGCTATGCAGGTCTGAGTCACTCTGATTTTCTGGCCGCCAGAAACCCAGCCTCGGCGGGACGCACGAGCGTTCAACCAGCGTTGGAGCGGGCGCATGCGCAGTAGGCCCAGCTGAAGCACCGCTGCAGCTGATGCCATACAGCCCAACATCCTTTGAAATGTTTTCAAAAGGAGAAAGCTGCCCTTCTGGAAAGATGCGGCTAGGTGGAGAACACGGCGCGCGCGCTGTGTCGATAAAAGAGCCGTCATGGTCACCGAGTCCAGTTCTATTCCTAAAAAGGAAATTGACTGGCTGGGCAGTAATGAGCTCTTGGTCCAGTTGACCGTGAGACCCAAGCTTTCCAGGTGACTGAGAAGCACTGTTCTGTGAGACAGCAGTTCTGTCTCTGACTGTGCCAATATCAGCCAATCGTCCAGATAGTTTGTTATTCGCAGCCCCTGGCTTCTCTTGGGGGCGAGCACCGCGTCCATGCACTTTGTAACTGTACGGGGTGCTAGGGACAGGCCGAACGGCAGGATGGTGTATTGATATACCTGACCGTCGAAGGCGAATCTCAACAATTGCCTGTGACGGGGTATTATCTGAATCTGAAAATAGGCATCCTGCAGATCTAGAGAAATAAACCAGTCCCTCGGGCGAACGTGCGCGAGGATTTTCCTGGTCGCACGCATTTGAACGGTCTTTTCGCAAGCACTTTGTTCAAATGTCTCAGATCTAGGATAGGTCTGAAGGCTCCGTCCTTCTTGGGTACGAGAAAATATCGGCTGTAAAAGCCCAACTCGCTCAGAGAAGGCGGCACCTTTTCTATCGCCCCTTTGCCCAGCAGCTTTGCTATTTCTGCGTGAAGTAGGTGTGCTACTTACGCATTCACTATCGTCGCGGTCCGGGCTTGAAAGCGCGGGGGACGGCGAATGAATTGAAGTGTATAGCCCTGGTTTATTGTGCTCAGCACCCATTCTGAAATCCCTGGGATAGTTTCCCACGCAGCTATGTGAGCCGCTAGGGGGCGAATGGCCTCAGGGTTCAGATCGCCGCCATTTGCGGGCTTGTGAAACTGAACCGGAGCCTAAAACGCGGCGCGTGCGCTCTCGGTTCTGGGCAATGGCTGCTCGCTGAAAGCCGAAACTGGCTGATTTATGTGAGATGTCCCAATCATAAGGGATGGGGAACATTCTTTTGTCACTTTTGACGCGCGAGCAGCGCTCCGGGCAGAAAAAGCTTCCTGTAAGCGTGAGCGCGTGTGCACGAGACTTACAAGTGTATTTGACGCCCCGATCATAATGGATGGGGACCGTTTTTATTAATGACCTGCGTTTTGTGATAACACTTAAACGCGCGGGCGGAGCCCGGGGGGGGAGGTTAGTGTTAGCAAGCGTGAGCGCACTCTGGCGGGCATGAGACTTACATTCATAACCTGCTTTCTTTTGTGAAACTGACCCGCAGCCGAAAACGCGGCGCGCGCGCTCCCGGTTCTGTGCAATGGCTGCTCGCTGAAGCCGAAACCGGCTGATTTCTGTGAAAATGTCCCAAACATAAGGGATGGGGAACATTTCTTTTTTTCACTTTTTGACGCGCGAGCAACGCTCCGGGCGGAAAAAGCTTCCTGTAAGCGTGAGCGCGTGTGCGCGGGCACTAGACTTACAAGTGTGTTTGACGCCCCGATCATAATGGATGGAGAACGTTTTTATTAATGCCCTGCGTTTTGTGATAACACTTAAACGCGCAGGCGGAGCCCGGGGGGAGGTTTGTGTTAGCAAGCGTGAACGCACTCTGGCGGGCACGGGACTTACATTCATAACCTTCTTGATCGTGTAACAGAGCGGGCAGATAGTGGGCACAGACCTGTGGACACATTTTCTACATTCAACACTCGATTGGCTTTTCTGCGCTTTATGAGAGTGTGCTCTGCGAGATTTGGAGTGCTTATGTGTAGGGGTGAACACTGGGGGCGTGGGCACTTTCACTACACTTACAACACCGACGGCATGAGCCGGACCAGACATTATACTCTTTTGAGATTTTTCTGGGTCGCCGTGAAAACGGTGTTTGTGTGCAGGCGAGAGGGTAAACAAACCGGCTCGTTGGCTGCTAATTGAACCACTGCAGTAGCCTGTTTGAAGGGGACTGACAGGGAAAAACTTTGACGGCGGTCCTGCCGCAGCGGGACACGCGCGTCTTTTCGGAGGCGATGTGTCTGTTAGTAAGCGTGAGCGCTCGTGAGCGGGCACGTAACTTACGTTCTTAACCTCACATATACTCACTTGAAATTTACATATACTCACAATTGTAACGTGAAGAGAGCTAGCTTGTACGTGTCCCTCGGCCTCATCCTCAGATGCGACGGCAGTGAGGCTCGTGAGCGCCAGCTGCGCGTCGGTGAGGAGGGGCGGGGGGGTGTTGAAAGGCTTCGAGTCGAGCCCGCAGGATCGACAGCGGAAGCGCTTCACAGAGCTTGCAACCCCCGGACGTGAGGGCGAGCTCTGCGTGTTCCAGGCCCAGGCAGAGAGCGCAGATCAAGTGGCGGTCTCTGACGCTGAGCGGGGCTCTACACGAGCCGCAGGAAGTGCGAGGCGTCTTAAAAAAGACACTCGCTGCTCTTTTAGAATAGGATTTTAGCAAGGTAAAGGATACGTCGCCGGATAGCGTAGCTCGCACGGATGGCCGAAGGTGGCGAAGACGGCCGGCTTCCTCAGCGCTGTCCTAAGCTGGCTATTCGCTGTTCGACGGCGGCGGTGGCTTCTCTCAGATCCAGCGATGCGAAGAGCTCGCTGAAGAGACAAAAAATCAGGGAAGCAGCCTACAGCCCCCTTCCTTTATAGGCTAAGCCACGCCAATTCTGGCGGGCTGTGACGCTATGAAGGCGCGGGCGCCCTTCATTGGGCGTGACGTCACGCCGGGCTCACTGGTAGGCTGCAGCAGTTGCCCGCAGGGCAGCCAATGAGCACGCAAGATGGCCTGCTCTAGGTCTGCAAGCTGCTGCACTGCGTTGACAAGGTATACAAAATTAAGGATAATTTTTGGCTTCAGTATCTCGAGAAGATGAATCTTTCCCGTAGCGTAAGCTAAACTTACGCAATACGAGAGAACCTCTCGTAAGAGAACGCAGCGCTGTTTCACTTGGTCTACAGTATCACACTAAACTGCATTTCATTGTGTTGAAAGTTATAATGTTATTCTGTGTTAGTTTGTCTGTATGAGACTAGCAGTTAGCTAGATCAACATTAGAATAACATACTGATCACATTCTAACATTTCATCATGTTAAGCTATATAACATTGATTAGTTTTATGTAAATTTGCTCACTGTCTAATAAAGTACATGCAAGAGTGGCGTCTCTGTCGAGTGGAAGTTAGTCGCGTATACTAGCTCTCGGCATCTCGAAAACGCCACGCTGATATTGATCCTCGTTTTAGTTCTCCTTTTGTCCCAAAGTCTGCTTGACATGATCCATAATGTTTGAACGAAACAACAACAGCGTGAGCGAGCCGCTAGACGTTATGCAGTTGTCCACGTCTGTCGCCATGGTTACCATGGCAGTACGAGCGGAAACAGGGATAACGCGGATATTACGTCATTGACAGGCGACGAGTGAACATGGACGAGACATTATTTAAAATTAGAATTTCTCTGAAATTAAAAATCTTTGGGAACTTTTGGGATATTGTAAGTACACACCTGTAGGAAATATATCACAGGAAATTGATATTTTATTACAAAAATATTAGATATTGTACCTTTAAGTAGAACATAAAAGGAGGTATATTGGAAAATTTCAGGCTCCAAAAGTGGCATAACAGTAACTATTTTTGGGTGAACTTTCATCTGAACTTAGTTTGAATGTGAAAAATCAAGTTTCCACAGTGTTTTTAAAGTTGTTAATCTTTAAACAAATGCTTGAGTCTCCCTGTCTGTCATCAAAAACAGTTTCCATAATAGTATCTTTCACGAGTTGTGTGTTGGCTGTGTGGTTATCAGGAGATGTGACGCTGAATCTGGTGAAATGATACGGTGAGACGGAGAAATGCACAGGTGCGTCTGAAAGGAAGGGTTTCACAGTATCGTGAGAGGAGTGTATGATGATGATGATGGAGCTGACGTGTTAATTGTGTGTTTAAAGACAGACGTTGGTTCAGCTGTGCCGAGTCTCTCTGAACATGTGTTGGCCAAATGCAAGAGCTTTACGAGCGCTTCACATTTGTGATTTTATTTGTTTATTTTATTTTGTTATATATAATTGTTTTAATATATTTTGGTACTTTTTTAGGCCTTTTTTGTTTCTTTATTTGTCTCATTAGGATTGGTTCCCCTCAAAAAATTATATAATATATGTGTGTTTTTCTTATTTTATTTTTTTTTTATTTTTTTTTATTCCAATTCTATTTATTTGTTTGCTTTTATTTTATTGAGTTATTTTATTTGTTTGCTTGCTTGCTTTAATTTGCTTATGTTCTCTTTTCTTTTATATATTTGTGTGCTTTGTTTGCTTTAGTTTGAATTGTTTTAGTTTATTTTGTTTGTTTGTTTGCTTTATATTATTTAATTTATGAGTGTTTTATTTTATATATTAGTTTGCTTTAGTTTTTTATTTATTTCTTTGCTTAAGTTTATTTTATATATTTGTTTGCTTTTTTTTATTTTTTTTTTATTTCCACTACATTAAAAAAAATGTAACATTCCTTTCGATTTATTAATGAATTTATTAATTTATTTTGGTACTGTGTCTGTAATCTGTACCATGGTTTTAATTGTACTTCAATATATGACATGGTAATGATTACCAAATTTAGATACTATGGTATTAAAAGATTATCATTGTAGTAACATGTTAAAATGTCAGTGTCACGGTACTTTTTAGTTTTTTCATGGGTTGTTGCTTAAGTCTATTTCCTCATTAGTGTGTTTTAATTTCCAAACGTGTTTTAAAGCAGGCCTGAGTCTCTGCGTCCGGATGTTCAGGGCTCGAATGGAGTCAGTCAGCAGATATTTCAGTCTCAGTGTAATGATGGTGTGACGGTTGTGTGTAATTATTCTCCTCTCCCCGTTTCATTTCGAGTAGTTACTAAATACTCCAGGCGACACACACTGTTTGTGCTTCTGTCTCCTGCGGTGTGTTTGTGAGCCGTCAGACTCTTACTGATTCCCGCCCAGAGAAACATGCAGATTTAATGGCATTTGCACAGTTGGCGCAGATACGGTGAAATTCATTCACATATGCACTACCAATGTTGCATTATGAATTGTGATCGAATTCATTTTGCACATCTAGAAGAGTTTGCATTTTGGATAATTTGTCTAGGCATCAGTTTTCCAGTAGCAAAGATTGCAGATGTAGGGCCATGTGATTTCCACAATACAGATATAGTCATAAAAACAGAATTTACCGTATAATTTCACGGAATTTGTCAAATTCGATGATTAAATAAAAAGCAGCTCCGTTTACCGTTTCAGTTCATCATCGTCATATCATAAACAGAAATTCAAAGGTCTTCACGGCAACCCGTCAAGATAAAAGTTTGGTTTAACTTGAAGAAATTATGACTGAAGAAATATATTACTGTTGTACAGTAGAATTAAGCTACGCCTCAATGTAATAATAATTGTAAAACTAATAAATATAATAAATTATTAACATTTGATTTTTTATGGAATAGCTAATCACATTTTTCTTCCATGTTTTAATTTTAGCAGTAAATCTTGTTGTGCAGCACTTTGACAAAAAAGTTTGCTTCATTTCATATGATTAAAAGATAAATAATGTTTTATGCCTTCATTTTATTGCCAGAAAAATTAAAATGCATAACACAGGAAAAAATTATAATTAAAATAAAGAAATAAAAAATTAATAAATGTTGTTTTTATTAATTAAATTAATTATACATGCTTTTTGATTATTAAAATGTATGAAACCATTCAAATTGAATCCAGAAAACTTAAAAAAATAATTTAAAAAAAACGGAATTTGAGAAGAAAATAAAACGTTTGTAATTTTGTATGAATGTAATTTTTATTAAACTTCTAATACATTTTCTTTTCTTTTAAATTTTATTGAACTAGACATGCTTTTTGATTACAAAAATCTACTTTAACCATTAAAACGGATGCCAAAAAATGTGAACCTAGGATGATTGTGAACTTTGACGTTGTGTCCGTCTGTGAAACGAGGTTTTGCATACGAGCCTCAGAGAGACTCTTATTTCCATCAAACATCCCTGTTAAATGTCAATGAGGAAAAGCACTGAAGCATCAAACGCTAGTGGAAATAAACTGTTCATTTGTCTCGACTTGACAGAGAATATATTTCTGGTGTGTCAGGAGGTTCAAAAAGTATGAAGTCAGAGTTAAAAATGAATTGCATTTAGATGCAAGATGCAAAGAAACATGCATTTTGCAACATTGATGAGAACTGACTTCATGCATCCACTAAAAATCACCAAAACACCAGCTGAGACTTCAAACCAGAACAGTGATGTGAATGAAGAGATATTGGTGCGATTGTGACGTTTTGGGTGTGATTATGAGGGGGTGTTTTAAATGCATTAATCATATCCGATCGAATCTCGTTCTTGTTCCCTGAGGTGTGCAACACGATTACTAATATCAGGAATCTTGGAAAGAAAACAGCACTGCGTTTTGCTCGCCTCAGGTGAGGAATATTACTTGCTTTTTCTCATTTCACACACTCATATCAGTGGCTTTTGCACTCGTTTACATAACCATGCATTCATTTTTAATACCAGTCTCTTCGAATCAAGGGAGAAAAGGCTTGAAAATAAAAGTAAATTGAATGTTGTGTAACTGGTCAGACATTTGCTTCAGTGAAACTGTTGAGTATCAGAGCTGGAGTCACTGGTCTCTGCTTTGACTATGTTGGACGGTGGTGGAAACGCAGCGCTTTTATTCCGTGTGAAATTTGCATCTGGTGCTTTTACGGTTTGACTGATGTGTGTGTGATTGTATCTAGCTGGAAGGAAATGTGATGGTGAGAATCATTAATCCACATTGCTCTAAAAACAGCGCCAGTGCTATACGGTTTATAATGTGTGAAGTCTGTCTGAAATTAAGAGAATTATGATGTTGGGTAATATCGCTATCATTCAAAAGTCTGTTTTTACTGTATATTCTTGATCAAATAAATGCAGTGAAATATTATTAGAATGTAAAACCGCTGTTTTCTATGTGAATATATAGTAAAATGTAATTTATTCCTGTGATCAAAGCTGAATTTTCAGCATCATTACTCCAGTCTTCAGTGTCACATGATCCTTCAGAAATCACTATAATATGATGATTTGATGATATTATCAATGTTGAAACTTTGATGAATATAAAGTTCTTAAAGAACAGCATTTGTTTGAAATAGAATCTTTTGTAACATTATAAACATCTGTTACTTTTGATCGAATTAATGTGTCCTTGCTGAATAAAAGTATCAGTTTCTTTCTGATTGTATAGATTTGTCTTAGTTAAAGGGGTATTTAAAAACCTATTATGCAACAAAAAATATTATGCATAATAAAACCAAAACCAAAATTTGTGGCATGCTAGTAATCACAATTCAGTGTAGTTCTTTATTTGAGCTCATTTTCTTCCTCTTATAGATGATATATATTATATTATATTATATAGAAGGTTTGTGTTTAATCAGACTGTTATGTTTTTTTTCTATTTTATTTTGATTTATTTAAATTTTATTTTTGATTTAATTTATTTTTATTTTATTCCTTCTTTTACTAAATGAAGATTTGTGAATTCTATTCTATTATGTTATGTTATATTATTATTTATTATATATAGAAGACTTGTTTAATCAGACTGTTATGTTTTTTTATTATTATATTATATACAATTAAAAAAATAAGGTATTAGTCTTTCACTGTAAGTGACGCTAACAACAATTTCTTTCCACTGATTGTATAGATATGTCTTAGTTAAAGGGATATTTAAAAACGGATAGTGCAAAAAAAAAATTTTGCATAATAAAACCGAAATCTGACATTCGTGGCATGCCAGTGATTACAGTTCAGTGTAGTTCTTTCTTTGAGCTCATTTTGTTCCTCGTATAGATGATGAGATGAGACGAAACGTGTGGCATGTGTTCAGTCTCTCACAGTCTCTGTTGTTTCTGAGATTCAGGAATTCAAGCAATGAAAATCAAAGCTCTCGCTCCTCGAGCATCCCAGGAATTCCAGCGATTCGGTTCGAGAAGCGTCTGTGAATCCAGACGAGCGTGTGTGTGTGTGTGTGTGTGTGTGTGTGTGTGTGTGTGAGATTCCCTGATCTTAGCATCATCTCGAGCTGTTTTGAGTTCAGTTCAAATACTACACTCCCCTTGACGAGAGTTAATCATTGTTTAAACTCACAGTCAGACATGAAGGTATGTGTGTTAATGCTTGTTGTTAGTCTGCTTTAGTGTGCATAGAGTTGTTTACTGATAAGGGATTGAGTTGAAATCTTCATTCCCTCGATAAAGGTTGTTGCTATTTTAAAAGGAAGTATTTTCACAGAGCAGAAATCAAAGTTTAATAACCACATATATAATCAAATGCTGCATCGCTTCTGTCAGCTCACGCTATAGATTTATATATATATATATTAATGCGAGTCATTATTAAGTCACATGGCTGTTTTCTGTCTGAGCAAGTGTTAGTCAGTCAGGATGAGTGTTTGTCATTTGTACGTCACTTATTTCCTCACGAAGGACGGGGAGTTTCAAACCGATGCATGTGAAAGAATGTGAATGTAGTTTTAGGTGTGTGTGTGGTTTCCTGTAAGCGCCTGAAGGTGTGTGTGTGTGTGTGTGTGTGTTTGGAGTAACGCGGTTATTGATTAATCATCTTAAAGATGGTATTTGATCTAATCGCAATTATTGTGCAGTTTAAATTTCAATCACATTTTGGCAAAGAATATAAAAAACACTGTTGATAAGTACATAAAGATAGTCAAAGGACTTATTTCATATGAATAATAATAACGGTTTGTGGGTTTGATCAGACTGTATTATATTATATATTATGTTCCTTCATATAGAAGGTTTGTTTATTCAGACTGAATTTTGTTGTTATATTTATTATATTATTTTATTTTCTATTTTATAATTATTTTTTTTTTTTTATTCCTTATTTTATGAAATTAAGGTTTGTTGATTATATTATATTATATTATTATATTATATTCCTTCATAGAAGGTTTGTGTTTAATCAGACTTTATGTTTTTATTTTATTTATTTTTCTTTCATTTTAATTTTTTTTTATTCCTTATTTTACGAAATGAAGGTTTGTGGGTTCAATTATATTATATTATATTATTATTATATTATACATTTACATTTTCACAGCATGAAAGTAAATCACATGGACCTATTTTATTATATTTCTTTTATTATTATTGTATATATGATTGCAAGTAAAGAAAACATTAAGGTATTAGTCTTTCACTGTAAGTGATGCGAACAAAACACAATTAAATCGTAAATTGCAGTTAATGAATCATCAACACAAAATGCATGATCGTGACGGGCCTAGCGCTCAAACTCTGCGTTTAATCATTACATTTACATTCATGCGTATAGCAGGATTTATCTAAAGAGACTTACGAAAGCAATTCATCAGAGAGTCAACAGATTAGGAAGCGAGTTAGAAAAGAGAAATGCAGATTTGAAAGATTTTTTTATCATTATCTTATCATCTGTACTAATTAACTTGAACATTTCATTAGTTCTCAGAGTGGATTGTAAGATTGATCATCTGAAATTAAATATGAAATGTCATCATCAGGATCTTTTGATCAACATGATCCCAGTTCACACTCGATCTTTGCTCTTTCTAGAAGACGCGAGTGTTGTCTATGCATGCAAACGTCAGTGAGCAACAATAGTAATAGTTATGATTGACTGTCACGCAGCAGTTATTTTATATCCATATTCCTTTAGTCATATATTTCATAATGTAGCCTCCAGGATACAGCAGATGAGAAGCTCCATTGTTTTATTTCCTGAAATATTCTGTTCCATGGAAAGTGATGCGTTACAGTGTCTCACTTTGTCATAACTAGTTCGCGTTAAGCAATATAACGGTTCATGAACGCATGCAAACATTGAGAAATATTCTTTGAATGAGATACATGATTGATTCAAACTGTTAACTTGAGAAGTCAAGATTTACTTGTCTTTTTGATTGATTCATTAAAGAATTGGTTCATAAGAGTCATTTATTCACTGGTTCATAAGAGTAATTTATTCACTGGTTCATAAGAGTCTTTTATTCACTGGTTCATAAGAGTCTTTTATTCACTGGTTCATAAGAGTCTTTTATTCACTGGTTCATAAGAGTAATTTATTCACTGGTTCATAAGAGTCTTTTATTCACTGGTTCATAAGAGTCTTTTATTCACTGGTTCATAAGAGTCTTTTATTCACTGGTTCATAAGAGTCTTTTATTCACTGGTTCATAAGAGTCTTTTATTCACTGGTTCATAAGAGTCATTTATTCACTGGTTCATAAGAGTCATTTATTCACTGGTTCATAAGAGTCATTTTATTCTCTGGTTCATAAGAGTCATTTATTCACTGGTTCATAAGAGTCATTTATTCCCTGGTTCATAAGAGTCATTTATTCACTGGTTCATAAGAGTCTTTTATTCACTGGTTCATAAGAGTCTTTTATTCACTGGTTCATAAGTGTCATTTATTCACTGGTTCATAAGAGTCATTTATTCACTGGTTCATAAGAGTCATTTATTCACTGGTTCATAAGAGTCATTTATTCACTGGTTCATAAGAGTCATTTATTCACTGGTTCATAAGAGTCTTTTATTCACTGGTTCATAAGAGTCTTTTATTCACTGGTTCATAAGAGTCATTTATTCACTGGTTCATAAGAGTCATTTATTCACTGGTTCATAAGAGTCATTTTATTCACTGGTTCATAAGAGTCTTTTATTCACTGGTTCATAAGAGTCATTTATTCACTGGTTCATAAGAGTCATTTATTCACTGGTTCATAAGAGTCATTTTATTCACTGGTTCATAAGAGTCTTTTATTCACTGGTTCATAAGAGTCATTTTATTTACTGGATTTGCCGTATGTTGTCGTTGTGCCTCACTTTATCATAACTAGTCCTGATGAAGTTAATGGTGCATGAACAAACGCAAAAACTGACTTAACTGAGGAAAAAAAATATAATGAATTCATAGGTTTATTTGGCTTAGGAAAGGTCAGTTTTGAAAAAGATGACTGTTTTGATTATTAGTCATCATAAGTAGATTGATTGATAAACTGCAATAACGGAATGTGTCAAGCAAATGAATATGAATGTAACATCAATGCAAATTTCATTATTTTAAACAATTTCATAAATTGTTCCATTTCTTACAAGAAATTGTCAAATCTCATTGGCTTAAATGCATATGAATGTAAAATTTCAAATATTTTATTATTTCAATGATTTCATAATTTGTTCGATTTCTAACGAAATTGAAATAATGGTATTTTTTACATTTATAAGAATTTGAGACACTAAAATTTGACAATGATTTCTTAAACTTCAATTTCTAACAAGAAATTCTAAGTATCTTAAAAATGTTAATGAATGAAAAATGTTAATACAACCTTTTTATAAATTGTTCCATTTCTTACAAGAATTTGTAAAATCTCAGTGTCCTAAAAATGCTTATGAATGTAAAATTCAATTACGTATTTCATTACAACAATTTCATAATTTGTTCCATTTCTAACAAAAAAAATTTCACTCTTAAAATGCTTATGAATGTAAAATTTCAATTTCAAAATTTGTTCCTAACAAGAAACCCTAGGTATCTTTAAAATGCTTATGAATGTAAAATTTCAATGCAATCACAGAAATGAGTGTTGTCCTGAATCTTATTTTTATTTTCATAATCCTTGAATCTTTAAATTTAAAATAATAGTTTAAAAACCGTGGATTTCTCCTGTTTCTTGATGTTTGCGTTCGCATTGTAAGTCTCATTACGACGACACTGAACCTGTCCTGTATTGACAGATGCTGTGAGATCTGTGTGTGTGTGTGTGTGTGTGTGTGTGTGTGTGTGTGTGTGTGTGTGTGTGTGTGTGTGTGTGTGTGTGTGTGTGTGTGTGTGTGTTGTGAGCGTGTTCGGTCACAATCTTACCGAAGGAAGGAAATGAAAACCTACTCTTACTAAACCCAGAACACCATCAGATTTCAAAACAGCTGCTGCTTTATAGATGATATGAATATAGGTTTCCCCGTCTCATGGGTGTTGTTGCTGTATGATATCATCATGCATGAATCATAAAGCCGTGAGAGATTGATAAGAGTTGCTCGTGTAGAGGCTTGCAGCTGGATGTCGTGGTTAAACGCGGACAGGTTCACATAGTGAGATCGCTTGTATCGTGCATCTACAAGCCCAGTGGAAAAAGAGCTCGTAATGACGTAGTCTTTCAATAAAAGATTGGCATGGAAACATTCATATGTTTGCATTATCAGTGACTGTGTAATGATGACTACCGTTTCCCAGGCTATTATTCTCTATTCTTGTCTCTGTCCAAACACTGGTGGGTCAGTCCATGTCAACTCCACTGGCTAAACGTTTTGATTTTCATCTTTTTTTCCGGTTAAAAAAAATGCATAAATGAAGGACAAAACCAAAATATTGAATGTCATGAAACATGAGTAATCCACTGTTTTGTCGAGGGGGTTAAAAGGACAATTTTCACCTGAGATTTGGAGCCAAATTACAGGGGTGTAAAAATGTCTTTAGAAAGATGGCAGCATCAATTTTTTATTTCTACACCGAGATTAGTAGGTCTATTAATGAAATCTGTTGACTTCACCAATTTGTGTTTCATTATATGCCAACAGTGACAGTTCAAAAATGGGAAAAAAGCACTTCTTGTGTATTTAACCAAGTTTGCATGCCAGTAAAGTCAAGATACTGTATGTATCTCAAGAACCAGAATCTAAAATCATTAGATTCAGGCATTCAAACTTTGGAAAAAACATATTTATGGCACTGATATGAAAAAAAAAGATAAATTTCTTCTTTCAACATTATTTGTTGTTCAGATATTGCTCTTCAATGAAAAAAGCATCATCTGTATGCAAATTGACTCCCATTTTGTTTTCGACCTCTGAAAATGTGCACAATTGACCAATTTACTCATGAAGCCGGATTAATATCTCCATATCTCTGGAATTGATCCATGTTTAAATATCAAAGATCTTTATTTCAGATAAATGCTGTTCTTTTGAACTTTTTTTCATCCTAGACTCTTGAAAGAAAATGCATTTCCACAAAAATGTTTTTTTTTCCTGCTTTATATATATTTCTGTTGAATTATAAAATGAGCAATTTAATCATGGAGCTCCACGTTCACACTGCAGGCTGAAACGACCCAATTCCGATTTTTTTGCCCCTATGCGACCTGTATCTGATCTTTTCATAACAGTCTGAACGACACAGATCCGATCTTTTCAAATGTGACCCAGGCCACTTGGGTATGTGGTCCAAATCCGATATGTATCCGATCTTTTGAAATGCGACTTCAATCTGAACGGCCAGGTCACATGTATCCGACCCGCACATCATTGATGTGCGACAAACGTCATAATTCTGCGTTGAAGTAGGCGGGAATAAGAAGATAAACAACAACTATGGCGGACGATGCTGAGACCAGTCAATGGAAGGGAAGCGAGGTTTCTGATTTAATTAATATTTGGGGGGACAGCTCTATTCAGGCCATGTTTAGCTACTTACGCAAACAACAAGTGACGTCGTTGACCGTTGAGTACTCTTCTGCGCATGCGGGTCACTTCTGGGTCATTTCACGTTCACGTTCTCGTTCACACAGGAGATCACAAAAGGTCGCATTTAATTCAAAATGTGAACGGCCTTGCAAAAAATTCGGATTTTTTCAAAAAATCGGAATTGAGCATTAAGCCCCTGCAGTGTGAACGAGGCCCTCTGGAATTGAACCATATATATATATATATATATATATATATATATATATATATTTATATATATATATATATATATATATATATAAGGTCTTTATTTCATATAAATGCTGTTCTTTTTAACTTTCTTTTCCTCCAAGAATCTTGAAAAAAAAAATGCATTTCCACAAAAATAATTCATTTTCTGCCTATATATATTTTTTTTCTGTTGAATTATAAAATGACCCATTTAATCATGGAGCTGCATTAAGATCTCCATATCTCTAGAATTTAACCATATATATATATATATATATATATATAAAGGTATTTATTTCATATAAATTACATGCTGTTCATGTAAATGCTTTCTTTTCCTCTAATATATTTGTTTGCTGTTGAATTGTAATGCTGTAAGCATGTTCACTCCTGCCCTGTTTGTCTCCAGCAGAATGTCTTCGTTCGTCCACCGGTTCGTCAGTGTGCAGTCTCGACCCACGACCCAGCGACCGCAGTTCCCTGTCCAGCACTGAGCCTTCAGAGGACGGGCGTCCCGTCAGCGCGGTGTCGTCCGGCTCCTCCGAGGGGAACAGCGGCCCGCCGTCCGCTGCTGGGATTGACCTGGAGCTCAGTCCTCCGCTGGGTCCTTTAGAGCCCGGCTTCCAGTGGTCGTGTTCAGATCCTCCGTCTCCGTTTGCCACCGTCAGCATGGCGCCGAACCCGCAGCTCTCCTACGTGGATCGCGTCGTAATGGAGATTATTGAGACGGAGCGAATGTACGTCAGGGATCTTCGCAGTATTGTAGAGGTGAGGAAAAACTGCTGTCAAATGAGCAGCATACATTTATGACTAGTCATGTGGTTACAGTACATGTAACTCCTCAAAGTCTGTCAGTACAGGAAAGTTTGTGTGTGTGTGTGTGTGTGTGTGTGTGTGGTTAGAATTGTTGCATTATTCCAAATAAATAGATAAATATTCACAAATAAATGTAAAGAGATTCACAAAAAATGATCAAATTCACAAATAAATAGATTAAAATGAACAAATAAATGTAAAGAGATTCACAAAAAATGATCAAATTCACAAATAAATAGATTAAAATCAACAAATAAATGTAAAGAGATTCACAAAAAATTATCAAATTCACAAATAAATAAATAAAGATCCACAAATAAATGTAAAGAGATTCACAAAAAATTATAAAATTCACAAATAAATAAAATGAGATTTGCAAATAAAAAAATATTTACAAATGTTTTATTATTTTACAAACAACTCTGCCTGGCATTTATTTGTGAACCGCTTCTTGTGCATTTGTAAGTCTTTTGAAACACTTCTAGCGTCGACATGCAGACAAATCCACGAATAAGTGACTCCACCCACCGTTTACTCAAGCCAATCAGATAACGGCCTCATTGAGCTGACCAATCGTAGCACATTCTCGCTACAACCAATCACGTTTGCCTTTACACTTTACACAAGAAATTACAGAACATATGATTTTGCCTTTTAAAGCACAATCGCGGTGACAAATAGCTATAGGACATAAATAAATGTCATGTAGAATACCAAATATGAGCCCAAATGACCAGCCGCGGTGTAACCGTACGAGCCTCAGCATCAGCGTGTTCTGGGGTTGGATGCTGCAAATAAAAATCTTGCAATGCTGAAAAATACATCTATGCCTTTAGCCTACTTCAGATGCTGTAAGTTACTTTTACCATAAAAAAATATTAAGTCTGATTTGTGAATCTTAATCTTTTTTTTGGAATAATGCAACAATTCTAACCGTGTGTGTGTGTGTGTGTGTGCGTGTGTGTTTCAGTGTGTGAGGGTCATGAGAGAAGAGTCCAGCTGCTCTCATTATAAAATCACCGTAAAATTGCCAGAATGACTTTACCGTTAAATGCACAAATATGCTGTTTATACAAACAACACCGCTCTGGATTTTTAGCGGTAAGAGACCGTTCACACATTAGCTCCAAATTACTGGTAAATTCTGTGTTGCAATCTGTTTGTTGACATACAGTAAACAGCATGACTCATACAGTCAAACCAAAAATTATTCAGACACCAGATATAATTTTTTATATTTTTTTACTAGTGGGTGCAGGATACTATAGTTCATTTATGATTTTATTCTATAATAAATTTTGAATGAATTTATTATTTTATTCTATAGTTCATTTATTTATCTTCATTAAGTGAGGAGAGCAAAATAAAGTAAACTCTGACATATTATACCCAATAATTCTTCATACTGTGACTAACAGTAAAATTTATACAAATTATTTATACAAAAATGATTCGGAAACTTTGAGCTGATCATGTTTTTTCTTTAATAACTAATGCACCTTTTTACACCACAGACTGAACAACATGAAGCATTGCTTGGTGATTGGTTGAGCTAAACTGGTATTATCTAATTTAACAGCTGACAGATATTCAACATAATTCATGTGAGACAGTCTAACAGAAGGACGGACAAAACCAGTGAAATATCAACTGAGTTCTTGTCATATTTTATTACAATTTTCTAAACTATAGAGAATAAACTGTGATAATGTGAGAAATGTTGAAGGTGTCTGAATATATTGTGGTTTGACTGTAAGCGAGCCGTCGAGGTTTTGGACTTCATGGCACTGTCTGGTGTTTTTCTAGTTGGATCCCAGCCGTCGTTTCCCACAATGCTTCTGCGTTTGCAGGATGTCTCGCTGCTGAACACGGGAATTCTTCGGGTTTGTAGGTTTTTACAGGTGTCACTCCTCATACAGGAATGTGTTTCCTTATGCACAGACTTTCCATCCACAGGGTTCGTTTAAGTGCTTGAATTTGACTTTCTGAAATTTAAGTCCTTGAAAACCCTTGAAAACAGCTTTATTTTGAAAAGGGCTTGTTGAAAGACAAGATATGTGAAATTAGTGTTTCATTTTAGCGATAAAACAATCTTTTCGCGCAAAATGAACGCAGCAGCCCGTCTGATAAATGATAAAGAGCCATTGTGCATGGCTATGAGCGTAATATTGCTCATATAAATATCCAAGTATATGATATATATGTATATATATGATGATATGGGGGGGGGGTCCGTTTGAATAAGGGAAGCACTATCTTTGTCATAATATCCTTTTAATGGCAATTGCATGTGCTGCACTTTATTTGTACCTTTTTTATTAGTTTATTTTCCTTTTATCTATTTACATTTATTTTATTTTATTTAAAAGATAATAAAGATATTGTTTGATAAGTGAGATCTCTGATTGTAGTCCTTGAAAACCAAAAAAGTAGTGCTTAAAAGGTCTCATTTTACAGTATCTGTACGAACCCTGCATCCACTAATATTGCACGGCACTGAACTTAGTTTTGCCAGAAAGGTTTTGAAAAGGTCTTCCTGTTGAAAAGAGCCTTTTACTCCATCATGAGGTTTATAATTATTATGGGTCGGCGGGACCAGTTTGAAGGGTCTTAAATATGGGTCATAATTGAGCTCTAGTGTTTTTTACAGCGGCATTGGATATAGGAAGTCAGAAACTGATGTCATATGTTACTAGGATCGTCTGGGAATTTGAAATCGGAGTCCATTAGGTTCTTGAATGTGTTTCTCAGTTCTTAGTTTAGCTCCTTAAATAATCACATGGACTTCCTGTTGGAAATGGAGTGTTTTAGTGTCTTTTTCTTGTTGTTAAGTTAGTTATTGTGTATAATATGCGGATTGGTGAGCACTTTTGAACTACGTGTGTGTAGCTGTGAAGTGCTTTCTAAAATAAATAAATGGGTTTGGCATTGGTCAGTGTAAACTACAGGAAAATGGCCAAATATGGTGATACACACCCTCCTGGTTTGACATGTGTTTGGGTGAAACTGGACAGATTGTTGGTCATTGCAAACACTGCAAATGGACACAAACACTCGCAAAGAGTGTCTCGTTTTCTCAGTCCACACCCTGACTCAACTTACTTCGCATTGATTGTCTTTCAAATTTCCAATGGTTTCTGTTATGTTATGTTATGTTATGTTATGTTATGTTATGTTATGTTATGTTATGTTATGTTATGTTAAAGCTGAATGTCCATGTAATGCTGTTGTATAATGGAGGCTTTCATGCAGAATATCTGCTCATTATGTTTGCTCTTTGGGTGAAGGATGTTGAACTCCTCCCTGAGCTTCAGCTCTGAATCACAGCCAAACTTGGCAGTCGAGCCATTTCCTAATATGAGTGTGTGTGTGTGTGTGTGTGTGTAGTCATGCCTGCTTGATTCGGGCATATTTGGAGCAGCACAGTAAATGGTTTACATGCATTTTACAGTTTTACAGAAGGCTTTGAAAAATATGCTTAGATTAGAATTAATTATAAAATAATAAAATTGCCCCATTATGGATTTTCGGATATGACCTTTCATGTAGTGTGTTTTATAGCTGTTTGTGAATGTAAAAGCTCTGCAAAGTTGCTGAACCTGCGTAGGTTTGTAGCTAATTTGCATAATGTCACCCGATTGGCTGAACAGTGTCTCCTGGCCCCGCCCTCAAACACTGTAGTTTATCTGAGACTGGAAGAGTTTGATTCGTGTTGTTCATGTCGCCTGTTTTCTGCTGACAAAGCAAATCCACTGATGAGATTGATACGGTAAAACCCACGCCATCGTTACTGTACGCATCACTGTGATCAAGAGCTGAGATTCACATATGATAATGAGCATTTGATTTCTGACCAATCAGAGCAGAGCAGCTCTCAGAGAGGCGGAGCTTAGAGAGACTGAACCCTTGATGGAAGCGTTTCAGACACTGAGAGAAAAGAGCTGATGCTGCAGGGGATATTATGAGAAAATGAAAGTGTTTTTGCATTTTAGTTGTTGGAGACTAAAATAAAATTAGGAGCCTTTAAAATGGGGCCCTTTTTTCATTATGACAATTTTCATGCCATTCTCATTACAATAATGCAAAAAAATCTGAATTTCATTTTTGTAATGTTGAAATTTTATCAATGGATTTAATCAATGCATTGCAATTATTTTGTGTTTCTGTGTTTGTTGTCATTAGTGTTGAGCACAACTTTAGTTTTTTGATATCAGTCAGCTAACCTTATAAAGAAGTACTGTGGCATTACTATGGTAAAGAGACGTCTCAGTTAGTAATACCATGGTACTTGAATATATACCGTGATACTGAATGAATTCTCATATATTATTATATTTGCATTATAGTCAATGATACATCAAAAAATAACACCATACTGCCATTTGTATGCAAAACCAAGAAACAGAATAGATCTCTTTATTATGATGAAATGTTTTGATTATTTCTGTATGACTGTCATTTATGTGCTTTAGAAAGACCAGTTGATTTGCAAGTAAAAGTGTTTTCAAATGCATTTTGTACAGGTTTCCTCAGTTCTCTAGCGCCATCTGCTGATCTGCTGAAAGCATCACAGAACCAATCAACATGGAGAATAGTTTGTCATTGGTTGAGCCTGAAATAATATTTATGCTCTTTTTCCAATTTGCAGGATTATCTTGTACACATCATAGACACCAGGAACCTTCCCATCAAACCAGAACAAGTGTGTTCCCTGTTCGGGAATATTGAACACATTTACGAGTTCAACAGGTAAGATTCAACCATGATGACTTATGCAATAAACATTTTTATCGCTTTTATGCAATGCTCACCTATATCGAAGTACAGCAGTGTCAAGCCAGTATTGGGTCCTAAAAATTATTTAGATTTATATTCTAAATCTATAAAAAAATCTATATCTATAAATTATATTATATTCTAAATCTATAAAAAAAAATGTATATTATTAAAATGATCAGAATCAGAATCAGAAAGAGCTTTATTGCCAAGTGTGCTTGCACACACAAGGAATTTGTTTTGGTACTGAGGCTTCCAGGGCACATATACAAATACAGATACAACAAGTAATAGTAATACAAATAGTAATACAAATTCTACGAATAAAATTATAAAAAAATATGAAAGTACTATAAAAATATATGGTCACAGTTGGGTTTTGTCAGAATAAACATTTACAGATAATGAACATATTTACAGTATTTTGTATAGTATGAATAAATATAAATATCACCTGAATTTTAAAGATATTGCACTAAACAGTGGGAGTATTGCACTTCAAGCATATGCTTTGGGAGGAGTGTTAACTGTTCAGGAGGGAAATGGCCTGTGGGAAGAAACTGTTCCTGTGCCGAGATGTTCTTGTGGCCAGTGATCTGAGTCGCCGTCTTGACGGTAACAGTTCAAACAGGAGGTGTCCAGGGTGAGTGGAGTCTGTGATGATTTTACCTGCTCTCTTCCTCACTCTGGAAGAGTACAGGTCCTGGAGGGTTGGCAGGGGGGCACCAATGATCCTCTCCACAGTCCGGACTGTCCGTTGTAGTCTCCTGATGTCTGATTTGGTAGCTGAACCAAACCAGACAGTGATGGAAGTGCATAAGACCGACTCAATAACGGCTGAGTAGAACTGAATCAGCAGCTCCTGTGGCAAGTTGAACTTCCTCAGCTGGTGAAGGAAGTACAGTCTCTGCTGGGCCTTTTTCACAATGGAGTCAATGTGATTGTCCCACTTCAGGTCCTGAGAGATGGAAGTGCCCAGGAACCTGAATGACTCCACTGCTTCCACAGTGCTGTTCATGATGGTGAGTGGGGGGAGTGCTGGGCTGTTCCTCCTGAAGTCCACGATCATCTCCACTGTTTTGAGCGTGTTCAGCTCAAGGTTGTTATAACTGCACCAGACAGCCAGCTGTTCAACCTCCAGTCTGTAAGCAGACTCGTCACCGTTTCGGATGAGACCGATGACAGTGGTGTCGTCGGCAAATTTCAGGAGCTTGACAGTGGGGTCTTTAGAAGTGCAGTCATTAGTGTACAGGGAGAAGAGCAGTGGGGAGAGAACGCACCCTTGAGGGGCGCCAGTGCTGGTGGTGAGAGTCCTGGATGTGAGTTTCCCCAGTCTCACTCGCTGCTGCCGGTCCGTCAGGAAGCTGGTGATCCACTGACAGATCGAGATTAGTATGGAGAGCTGGGTCAGTTTGGCTGTGAGAAGACCAGGCATGATGGTATTGAAGGCCGAACTGAAGTCCACAAAGAGGATCCTTGCATAAGTCCCTGGTCTGTCGAGATGTTGCAGGATATAATGCAGTCCCATGTTGACTGCATCATCCACAGACCTGTTTGCTCTGTAAGCAAACTGAAAGGGATCCAGCAGGGGTCCAGTGATGTCCTTCAGGTGGGCCAGCACCAGTCTTTCAAACGACTTCATGACCACAGACGTGAGAGCGACAGGTCTGTAGTCATTAAGTCCAGTGATTTGGGTTTTTTTGGGGACAGGAATGATAGTGTAGCGTTTGAAGCAGCAGGGAACTTCACACTGCTCCAATGATCTATTGAAGATCGGCGTGAAGACCGGGGCCAGTTGGTCAGCGCAGGCTTTTAAACAAGCAGATGAGATGCCGTCTGGGCCTGAGGCTTTCCTAGTCTTCTGTTTTTTGAAGACTCGGCTCACGTCCTCCACACAGACCTTAAGCTCAGGTTGGATGGCAGGAGGGGGGAGTAATGGGAGTGCAGGAGGTGATGGTGAATGTGTGAAGTGCAGGTCAGAGCCGGTGTGTGGTGTGAATGAGGGCTTTTCAAACCTGCAATAAAATGAGTTTAAATCATCAGCCAGGTGTTGATTGTCCACAGATCGAGGGGATGGTGACTTGTAGTTGGCTATGTTCCTCAGGCCATTCCAGACTGATGATGGGTCGTTGGATGAAAACTGTTTTTTCAGTTTATCAGAGTAGTTCCTTTTAGCAACTCTGATCTCCTTTGTCAGTCTGTTTCTGGCCTGGTTGTACAAGATTTTATCCCCACTTCTGTAAGCATCCTCTTTGGCATTTGAGTTTCCCAGTAAACCATGGTTTATCATCAGTAAATGATAAGAATGTCCTGGTAGGAATGCATGTATCCTCACAGAAACTTATATATGATGTTACAGTATCTGTGAGCTCATCCAGATCGTTGGTAGCAGCTTCAAAAACAGTCCAATCAGTGCAATCAAAGCAGGCCTGTAGATTCTGCTCTGCTTCATTAGTCCATCTTTTTACAGTCCTTATTACAGGTTTAGCTGATTTCAGTTTCTGCCTGTAGATCGGTATGAGATGAACCAAACAGTGATCAGAGAGCCCCAAAGCTGCCCGTGGGACCGAGTGATACGCATTTCTTATTGTGGTGTAACAGTGGTCCAGTATATTACTGTCTCTGGTGGGACATGTAACGTGCTGTCTGTATTTTGGTAGTTCACGGGAAAGATTTGCTTTGTTAAAATCCCCAAGAATGATTAAAATAGAGTCTGGGTACCTTTGTTCTGTTTCAGCTATTTGTTCAGCCAGCTGTTGTAGCGCCGCGCTCACGCACGCGTCTGGAGGGATGTAAACATTCACGAGAATGAAAGTCTCGTGCATATTTCCTCATGCATGTAATGTCATTTAGAGTTGATAACTAAACCATACTTGCAAAAGCACGTTCAGACATAATCAATGGATTTATTCAGGACTGATGTTCTGTGTTTAAACATTGCATGTATTCATGCAAATGAGGAAGGAGCGTCTGTCGAGCGTCAGATGTTCTCTGGCTTCAGATGTGGGATGTAAATAAACGCTGGTTTGTTTTTGGTCAACATCGGTGCACATGCATGCTCTTCACGCGCGTGTTTGAACAGTTGCTCTGTAAATACGCATGATCTTGTGTCGGATCTGTACTTTTGGTCTTTAATGTATTCAAATGTCCAGTTTGGGTTCTTAAAATGTTTTGAAGCGGTTTCTGTTTACTTCTTTTTGCTAAAACATAATATTACTGAGGATCCTAAAAGTGTACAATATATTTTTACATATAAAAAAATTATGTTTTAATATAATTATTGTTATTATATTTATCTTAATTATTTATTTTATTAAATTGTTTGTAATATTATGCATATTTTATTTTTTTAATTATTTAAATGTTTTATAATATGTAATTTATATCAGTATTGACCAAAAGTTCTATTTTTTCAGAACTTTTTTATTTAAATACAGTAAATAGGTTGAGAAAAATGTATATATATAATTGCTATTATTATTATTGTACTTACTTTATTACAATTATTTGTTTTATTATTATAATCATTTAATTTATTCAATTATTATTTAAATTATTTCATTATTCAATTTTTAAATTATAATATTTAATTTACGGCATAGAACTGTTTTGCTTGTATTTAAAACTAAATTTGTATACTGACAATTTGTATTTAAATAAAATAAATACTAGTAAAAAAAATGGATATAACTGTTATTATAATTATTATTTTATGTATTGTAATACAATTTATTTTATTTTGTATGTTTATATATATATATAAAAATGTGTATCAGCATTCACATTTTTTTAACTTTTTTTTGTTCCATTTGTATTTAAATACAGCAAATACTTGTAATGTTAAAATATTTGCTCACTTTATTCAGTCATTTTGTTCGTCAACTCAGTTTAAATATTTCTAGATTTAATAGTCTAAATCTGTAGTTTAAACCATCAGCATCTCATTTTTTGCTCATTTAAAAAAAAATATTAATACAAATGAACTTTAAAACACTTGATTTAAACAGCTTCTGTTCTGTAAATTACTTTACATGCATCAAAGATGTACAATACGCACTCATCCCAGCATGAATCAGAAGATCATATTTGACGAACACTGAAGCGAAGCGTTTATCTGGGCAAGTGTGTCACCGTGTGTGAACCTTCAGATGTGTTGGCTATCATCACTCATAACCAAATGCATGTTTAATTTACATCTTGCTTGATCATTTTTATCCCATTAAATATTGTGTTCATCATAAGTTAAGCTTTATTGTTAACACTTTACAATAAGGTTGTTGTAATGTTAGTTCATGTAAATGAATGTTATTAACTGGAACCTTATTCTAAAGTGTTACACATTTACAGTCAAACATTGTCATTTGTGAAACCTTCATTTATCACTATCATCAAGAAACTCTTGTTTTCATGAGTGTTGGGTCAATAAGTCACCATAATAAAATGCTAAAGTTTTATGTTTTCTTTTCTAGTGAGTTATTACAGTCTTTAGACATGTGTGCCAATGATCCTGTGGCCATTGCCCGCTGCTTTGTGGACAAGGTACTAAATACAAAATATAACTATAAATATTCAGATTCCTTTACAATACTTATAACTTCTCGCATTTCATTTGCAGAGCAACTATTTCGAGATCTACACGCAGTACTGTACAAACTACCCTAAGTAAGTAAAGCGTGTGTTAAATCAGTGTGTTTCTGCCTCCGGTGTGTGCCGGCGCTGATGCATGTGACAGATTATTCCTCTGAGTCAATAACGTCCTTCATAAACCACATCAGACAGACAGTTTGAGTGACACGAGCCTGCTGGGATGCAGATCGTGTCCCGTTTGGGTTGGGTTGTTTGTTTTAGGATGTTGCCACACTAATTTCAGACTCCTATGACTGTTTAGATATAATATCTCATGCACTTGTTGTATTTAACCCTTGACAATGCATGACAGCCGCTGCATCTTTACAAGATTTTTTTCATCTTTTGACACATAACTATACTATCAAAACTGTATTAGTATCTCAGTAACTCTAAAATAACACTGCTGGTTGTACCATAAGAAAGTTGGTATATTTTTATGAAAGACTATAAAAGGAAACCGTTTTCTTCATTTATAACAGGAATTCTCAAACTTTTTTTTTGTTAGCTTTTTGACCTCAAATTTTTATTAGGTCACCCTGTGATTTTAAGTTAACATTTCAATAAATTAACATATGTGACCCTGGATCACAAAACCAGTCTTAAGTAGCTCTGGTATATTTGTGGGAATAGCCAACATTACATTGTATGGGTCAAAATTATCCATTTTTCTTTTATGCCAAAAATCATTAGGATATTAAGTAAAGATCATGTTCCATGAAGATATTTTGTAAATTTCCTACCGTAAATATATAAAAAATGTATTATTGTGAGTGAATGCAGCACAATCGCGAACATAAATGCACAACTTTAAAGGCGATTTTCTCAATGTTTCGATTTATTTGCACCCTCAGATTCCAGATTTTCAAATAGTTGTATCTCGGCCAAATATTGTCATATCCTAACAAACCATGCATCAACGGAAAGCTTATTTATTCAGCTTTCATGTGATGTATAAATCTCAATTTTAAAAAAATGACCCATATGACTGGTTTTGTCATCCAGGGTCACATATTTGCATATTCAAAGTTCTCGGATGTCGCAGGTAAACACATTTAGGGAGTGTTTAACTTTTATTGTTTATTTATTGTTATAAATTTTATCATTTAATTTAGGGACTCACCGATATGAAAATTTTGTCCGTTACCAATAATTTGTTTTAACTGAAAGCCGTTAGCCGATAAATCCAAATCCTGATTTTTATATAATTTTTGAGAGCCTGATTGCAGAAACAAAAGTCTCACCATTAAAATTCATGTCCCAAACACACAATAATAATGTTCTCATTATAATTCTATGTAGCTTATATGACAGACTAGTGATGCACACGTTGAACTGGATTTTCCTTTTTTGAAGTGATTCCAATCAAATTTCAAGCAATTAAAAACCATTATGTTGAACAGTGCGCATCTAACGATAATATTAAAAATGAACATGTTTTGGCCGATACAGATATATTGTGCATTCCTAATTTAATTATTAGCTTTTTATCAACTCATGAACCCCAGTTTTTACAGAATTTTTACACTGATTATTAATTATGCAAAATAGTCGATTTTGATTTGTTGTAATTAACCCTTTAGTGCATGACATCCACTGCGTCTTTAAAAGTCTTTTTTCGTCAAAGTGTGATGTTACATGCAAACCACCAGGGGTGATGACCTTTGACACATATCCACAATGTATTAACATAGGTTCAACATGACTGACAAAAAAATGGACCACATGTGCCTCTAGCAAACAAGCAAAATAGTAATTCAAGCAAATTTTCAACATGATTTTTGATGCATGAAGCAAGTAATCCGTCTCTTCACAGACTAAAGTGTGCGTGTCTCTGTCTGTAGTTCAGTGGCGGTGTTGACCGACTGTCTGAGGAATAAAACTCTGGCCAAGTTCTTCAGGGATCGCCAGGCGTCGCTCAAGCGCTCTCTTCCTTTGGGTTCTTACCTGCTCAAACCGGTTCAGAGGATCCTGAAATATCACCTGCTGCTTCAGGTACTGCTAATACACAGACACGCTGCCGTGAGCATGTAAGATATGATGCTGCATTAATAGACGTGTATATATAGACATGCATAAATCCTGTAGCAGATCTAGGCAGGTGGAGCTGGGGAGGTGGAGGGGTTATAGCACTGCAGGACTACATTACAGCAAAACAACAAACCACTTTTTACATTTTTTAACTTCATTGGAATGGTACTAAACTTGGTAAAGGTTTTGGCACTTTCTGTGTGAACACAAAAAAATCATGGACATGATTCGAAAAGGTTAAATGGTCCTGTAAAAAATAGTCACACTCGTGCTCCTCATGGTCAAAAATGAGTGCATTGAAAATTAATGGGAGACGAATTTTATCTAGTGGAAACGTTTGGTACTGCAGCCAAACAAAATCTTACTGAAAGCTAATTTTTTTTAGATATCAAGCTCACATTTTAAACACAACTTTTGATTTATGGCTCTGATTTTCTTGCCGTTTTTAGAGTAAAACGTGATTTTGAAAATATATATTTCATATAAAAATTTAAAATAGTATTTTTGTGCAAGTTTCGTCTTTGAAAAGAGATCAAACTTAATTCTGTGCTCTAATGCAGTCAATATTTACGACAATTTAAATTGGAAATTTTTAGGTCTATGCTCAAAAAGTGAATAAATGGATTATAAATACAGCTTAAATATAATTTAGTATAAAAAAAATCTCCTAAAAATACAAAATATTACATAAAAAACATTATCAAACTAGAACATTTTTTATTGACAAAAATAAAATAACAATTCGGTCATTTTTGACCGACATGCAAAAGCACACCAGAGGGTTAAATGTTGAGCAAGCATTGGCCAATCAGCTTGTGCCATGCGGTGATGATGTAATTGCTTGCTAACTGCTAAAGGACCAATCAGCCTGTGCCGTCTAGAGTTTCATGACTGAACTATCCACACTATTTCTGCGCATTATTCTACACACCCTTCAGCCATCGAACATTAAAAGGAAATTTAAAAGTTTAAAAGCATCAACAAGGTATTTTCAACAGACCATTAATTCTTATTAATTCTATTTCCAGAGCAATAACGGACAGGTTAAATATCACTGTTGTAATATCTGTATTATGTAACATATGTTGCCTTAATCAAAAATGTTCATTAAACTTCAGCATTACGTGATACTATTTCAAAGTGATTTCCTTCATTTTAACAGATTATAAATTGTATTTACCTGTGAAAACAAACCTGGAAAGAGACGTGAGGATTTGAGGAGAATAACGAGAGATTCTTCGTGCATTCCAGTGAATTACAAACTGACGGATCAGCTTTATTTGATTTGCAAATAAAAACAATTTGCTTTATTTGGTTGCAAAACGCAACCTTATGATTTGAAACGATTAGTTTCAGCCTTTTTTAATGGAAGTTCCCCAATCCGGAAGTGCCATCCATAATTCAAAACGCAGTGAGATCATCAGGAATAAGAAACATATATATTTAGTGTTGCTGACATCACTGTGTTTCACTCTCCTCCCACAACAGCATAAACTGGCATTTATAGTGTAGTGGGAATATTCAGTAGGAAATGATGTTGTGTGGGGCTTTATTTTATACATCAAAATTTGATTAAACAATGAATTTCCGACTTTCTGTTCGTGATTATTAGTTAATATAATTTCCCTGCCTGCATGGTCCTATTTACCAGGGTTATTATAGTTCAATAAAACCACGAATTACCGGTATGTTTGTTTCTCAAACTAAACATTAACAGTTAAAAAAATATAAGTTATTTTATTTCAGCTATTTTCCAAGGCAACATTTCTCATTTTCATTTAGTTTAAGAATATAGCTAAAGCAAAACTAAAATAAAAATGAACAAAAACAGACATGTTTCAACAAAATAAAACACAATATAAATGACAAAAACACACATATGACTAAAAATAAAATAAAATATATAAATGAAAACAGAAAATATAAAAATGAATTCAAAACATTGATGAAAAATAACTGTTAGTTGCACCATAAGAAAGCGTTGAGATTTTCATTAAAGATTTTAAGTTAATATTTCAATAATTTAAAAACAAATTTGCATGTTCACTGTCCTCTGATGTCGGTTAATTGTCACGTGACACGCAGATAAAGAAATTAAATATTTTCATTTATTTGTGTTGTTTTTATTTTAAAACTAGTTATGTATCTGAATTTTCCATTAATTACAAACTTTTCATAAAATCTCAAACCCCAGTTTGGGACACACAGATTTACACTGATTAATTATGCATAATAGCTCATTTGATTGCATGTTCAAATGTCTTCAGTTGCAATATCTTGGTTTTGTCCTCTCATCTTCAGGGTTTACAGCAGTCGTCCTGTGATCTGTGTGTTTCACAGTATCTCTCTTCTTTCTAACTGTGTTTCTGCTCTTCTAAAGGAGATTGCTAAACACTTTGGCCGTGAGGAGGACGGGTATGATGTGGTGATCGAGGCCATAGACACCATGACGGGAGTCGCCTGGTACATCAACGACATGAAGAGAAAACACGAGCATGCAGTGAGACTTCAGGTCTGGTCCACTTCAAAAACTACATTT
Source organism: Gila orcuttii (assembly GCA_026230005.1). Lineage (NCBI taxonomy): Eukaryota > Metazoa > Chordata > Actinopteri > Cypriniformes > Leuciscidae > Gila > Gila orcuttii. The sequence goes on along the minus strand of JAPDVR010000013.1, from coordinate 2,981,135 downwards.
ACCGAAATAAAATAAAATGTAAAAAAAAAAAAAAAAAATGTATTTCAGCTAGTTGCCAATGCAAAATTTCTAAAATAACTAAAACTGAAATAAAAATGAATAAAAACTATTGTAGATTAATTGCGGGTAAACAAATAAAACACGTCATCTTTTTTTTTTAGTAAATGTTTTATTTTGATAATTTGAATAGGCAAAAATACACAACAAAATATCAAAAACTTGAACTAAAATTAAAATGAAACCAGAAGGTATAAAAACAAATTCAAAACTATCATAGCATCTCAGTGATACTAAAATAACACCAACCTGTCCGGTGTTTTATGCAGGACATGATTAGTATTAATAAGTCACAGTATTAATGGAGTAAGAGAGTAATATTGTTGCCTCTCATATTGGTATTTAAAGGACATGATCTTGATTATTATATACCCTCATGTCGCATTAACGGACGGAATATGACTATATTTGATTTACAATGTTAATGAGTGTCATGCGAACAGATTATCATACTCTTTGATTAATTATAACATGAAGTCATGACTCATGATCTGGAGGATGTTCATTAATGGATCTAGGTCAGCACACGTTGTTGTTTTGAATCTGTACGGCTGGTTAAAGATCACTGATTACTGCACAAAATGAGCCAAGAATGACATTATTGTGCCTTTGATCAACATGTGTGTAGAGTTTAAATACTCCAGAGACACTGATTCTGTTACGAGTCCATGTTCATGGTGATGATCCATGAAAGTCATGGAAAAATATTCAGCTGCCCCTGATTGTGTAGCATTAAATTATTCTATTTTACTTAACTCTACTGTGTTCTATTCTACTCTATTATATTATATTCTAATTCTATTCTACTTTACTCTGTTATACTCTGCTCTATTTTTTTCTATTCTACTCTACTTTATTCTTTTCTAACTCTACTTTATTATATTCTATTATACTCTACTTTATTTCTATTCTACTCTGCTCTATTTTTCAATTCTATTCTACTTTATTCTATTCTGTTCTGCTGTACTTTATACTATTCTACTCTAATCTACTTTATTCTATTCTACTCCATTGTACCCTACTCTATTCTTCTCTACTTTATTCTACTCTATTCTGTTCTACTCTATTCTACCCTGTTCTGTTCTACTTTATTCTTCTCTATTCTGTTCTACTTTATTCATCTCTATTCTGTTCAACTTTATTCATCTCTACTCTATTCTGTTCAACTCTACTCAACTCTACTCTGTTCTGCATGCAGGAGGTCCAGTCTCTGCTCCTCAACTGGAAGGGTCCTGATCTGGCCACTTATGGAGAGCTGGTTCTGGAAGGAACGTTCCCGGTCCACCGGGCCAAGAACGAGAGAACCCTCTTCCTGTTTGATAAGATGCTGCTCATCACCAGGAAAAGAGGAGAACATTACGTCTTCAAGACTCATATCTCGGTATATCATATTATGCGTGTTATTTAGACCAAGGATTATAAAAAAAATTTGTCTGAAACCCTTTGACCTAAAATGTTTACTTAAATATTTAATCTTTTTTAGTACTGTAAGTGTCTTGTTTTTATTTATTTTATTTTTTTTATTATTATTAATTTTTATTGTTTTATTTTGATTTGTTTTTATTTTAAAAGTATTTATTTTTATTTTTACATTTTCATTATTTTGTTCATTTTAGTGTTTTATTTTGATTGTTTCATTTTTAATTAATTGATTTTAATTTTACATTTGTATTATTTTATTCATTTTTAGTGTTTTTTTATTTTAAAATTATTGGTTTCTTGTTTTTACATTTTAATTGTTTTATTAATTTTTAGTAAGCATTTTTTATTTACTTTTTTGTTCTTTTCATTTATAATTTATAAATAATTGTATTAATTTTTTATTTTATTTACTTATTTATTTTGTTTATTTTTTTATTTAATTAATTATTAGCTTTTCAACAACTCACAACCCCCCTGCAGCCTGATTTACACCATCATCTCCTTTCATTCCCACATATTGTTTCCTCATCTGGACTATTATCGGTTCTATATTGGGGTATTTATAAAAAAAAAAATAACATCAGATTGTTTGCTGTTTTCCAATAGCTCTGTTCAAAGCTCAGATTGAATTCTGTATTTATGTACAACATTTGACCTATTTAATGAAATAATACAATTGAGTAATTCTTCTTATTATGCAAATGCATCCGTATCTTTTATCATATTGCTGCTGCTGTTTTATGCATGACGTTTATCTGTCTAATTAATTGCACACCATCTCGTTAGCTGATCAACAGGTTATTGTATCTGAAGAAGCTGGTAACCTTGTTTTGCTTGTGTTCAGTGTTCCACACTAATGCTGATAGAAAGTGCCAAAGATTCGCTTCGGTTCAGCGTGATGCATTACAAGCACCCGAAGCAGCCGCACACAGTTCAGGTGTGTATGAGCTCACAAACTACGCAAGCGCTTGGTTGTGTTTGTTGGTTTAATCATGTTGTCATTTTCACAGGCCAGAACCGTGGAAGAGAAGAAACTCTGGGCTCATCACATAAAGAGACTCATTCTGGAGAACCATCACGCGGTTATACCGCAAAAAGTACGTCACATGGAACAGATCCATGAATGTTCACAGGGGTCCCATAATGCCCTTTTCACAAGATGTAAAATAAGTCTGATGTTCCCAGAGTGTGTATGTGAAGTTTTAGCTCAAAATACCCCACAGATAATTTTTTTATATCATGTTAAAATTTGCACTTTTTGAGGGTGAGCAAAAACGTGACGTTTGTGTGTGTCCCTTTAAATGCAAATGAGCTGCTGCTCCCGACAAAGAGGGCGGAGCTTCAAGAGCTTGTGTGTTTCAATTTAGAAATTACAAAAACCTTTAGCCTTTTATGTTCAAACCGGAGTCGGACAAAGATTGAGAAACTCGAGAACATGTAAGAATGAAACGGGACATTTCTGAAGGGTTAGTTGATGAGTTTATGTAGCTGATGTGGATTTAACTATCATCAAGTCATTGATTAGCATATTCTGTCATGATAATCTATAAATCGTGTTCTCGGGGGTGGGGTTTATGTAAATTTTAGGATTAGTGATGTCACTAACCCGTGAAGAAGCTCATTGTAGTCCCTACCAGCCGTTTGTTGTAGTCCTTAAAAAGCGATTTCTGTAAAAAAATTAAAAATCTCCCTTTGCTTTGAACTTTGAGCATTGTATCTTTGCAGATGTTGTTTATGCTCAAACAGCAACATTGCAAACTAACTAAAGTTAGAAAGTGAAATCTGAATCGCTATATTGTATTAAACACTGGCTTTGCTTTGCAATTACTTTCAGGCCAAAGACGCCATCCTGGACATGGACTCAACATGTGAGCTGATTTTTAACATTTAATGCACAGAAACTCTTTTGGAATGACTAACGTTAGCATTGTTCTCAATCTGTTTTGTTTTTACTCGTTCTCTCTTCTTCTCAGGTCCAGTAAAGTACCGTTACACCCCAGACAGACTGAAGAAAGCGGCGTCCTTTCAGACTGACGATTTCTCTGGAGTTTCACTGAAGGAACGGAGACGTTCTGGTGAGTGAATCTGATTCTTCGCTCATATAAGTGAAAGTTCAAATGCAGAACTAAATTTACACTATATAATTGTTTTAAGTCGGCATGAAAGGAAGTCAGCGATCATATTTTCTTCTCTATTGTGACTTGTATTCGAGTGAACGCTTCTGGAACTAGAACAAATGTGGGCGGGGCTTGATTTTGTCTGTAGAGTATTGATTGGATGGTTGTGGTTTGCTATTGGCTGATCTCATGTGAGTGACAGGTTATAGCCCCGCCCACACCATCAGAGAAGAGATGCTGCAAGAGGAAGTTATTCTGATTTAAGATTACGATGAATTTAAAACCGATAAATCATTTATAATAAACACTGCAATATTACATTAAAAAACTAAGAAGGGTCAGTTTTGATGTCATGGTGACTTAACTTGTCCTGTTTATCTTTGACAGAACCGGGGAAACGAACTGTACGAAGCACTAAAGGTAACTCTTTTTTTTTTTTTTTGTGTGAAAAATTTTGAGACCACAAAACGGGGCTTGTTTCAAATTAATTTTGGGAATCGCACAAAAACATGATTTTTAGAAAAAAGTCAGCATGAAACTCCACTCTTAAACATAACCTAGACTGGGGCGTAAGCAGATTTTACGAAAACATATGAATAAGATTTCATGAATTCATTACCAATTTGCCAAAATGTAAAAAGTGATTCCATCCAAAGTTGCAAATTTAACTTGGTCAATCGCATAAAACATTTGTGAATAAAGCAGTGTTTCCATCTGCAACGCCATTGCTCCACTGGTTAGTCCAGTTATCCAATCAGTTTTCTCAAAAGATTTTGAGGGATTTATTCAATAAATGTGTCCATCGTAGTTTGTGCATAGTATAAAAAATGTATCCGCTTAAAGTTTTGAATGCATATGATTAGAATTTATGCACATATTGGCGTTTCCATCGAGCATGTTTTTTTAAGCAATACCTCGAAGTTTGCATAAAAATCGGTGGATGGAAACAGAGATATTAATCATGTGACAGTCAGATTGTCTTCCATTGAACTTAAGTCATTACAGAGTCATTCATAAGTCGACAGCATTGTTGAGTATTTTCTCCTTAAAACTGCAGTGAACCAAAGACAGTCTCAAAAACACGGTTTGAACTCGCTGGTGTTTCTGACGTCACAATCTACCTTGTAACCAATCAGATCAACGTGTGGATCTCTGAGTGAGTGAGTGAGTGAGTGAGTGAGTGGAGGCGGGGCTCATTTGCATATTAGCACATATATGCACTTTGATGAAAACAAAACATATGCAAATAAAATAAGATTTTTTCTTTCTTATCCCACTATACATGCCGTTTTGAATGACTGATTGATTAAAGAAGCGCTGCTATACAAAAGATCTGAGATACGGTTGGTAAACAAAGAAAGTTTCTAATCATATCCCTGTCATCTGGGACTCACGGCAGGTGCGTCGTGTTTGTTTCCGCTCATGTGGGAGACACGTGTCCCGTATGCGCTGTGGTCCCTCTGCCCGCTTTAGCATCAAAGACACAAGACTCGAGTCGTCCTCCTGCGTCGGATCAAAGGCCACATCCCCGGTCCTCCACCGCACATATAATGATGTTAATTATGAAGCCCATCAGCCCGAGGCTTTGTCATGCGCCAGTTCCTTTCAGTCCACAAACCTGTTTCTGGCTCGCCATCAGCACGAGTCCATTATGCTTTATAATTTGCAGAAAATCCAAGCAGTTTCATCTTTACTCATCATCATCACACACACTCTTTCACACCTTCCAGATTAAGTCATTTCCAACTTCAGCTTTTCCTGTTCCTGTCTTGGAAATCAGTGGGGAGTGTCTAAGTTTGCAGTTGATTTAATTATCTTTGCATAGACTTGGCAATACACATTTTTAATGCCATGCTATGTGCAATCAGAATATAAAAATCACAGTAACACTTTACAATAAGGTTCATTAGTTAACATTAGTTAATGTATTAACTAACATGAACTAACCATGAGGAATACATTTGTTACTGTATTTGTTAATCTTTGTTAATGTTAGTTAATAAAAATAAAGCTGTTCATTTTTGGTTCATGTTAGTTCACAGTGCATTAACTAATGTTAACAAGATTTTAATCACGTATTAGTAAATGTTGAAATTAACATTAACAAAGATTAATAAATGGTGTATACATGCAATTCATCATTAGTTCATGTTAACTAAGGTTGTTAACTAACGAACCTTATTGTAAAGTGTTACCAAAATTACTTTATATCAGGACGCTTTACAAACAATAGATAGGTAATCTGTTACTTAATTGCTATTTTAATAACATTTTATTTATCTTTGTCTTTCATCTTTGCATCATCTTAATTGTCCTCGGACGTCGCTCAGGCACGCTTAAGGTAAGGTTTGCATGTTTGCTCTCCAATGCAAGCTTTTCACATGTCTATAAGCCTAATTCACTCGTGTATGGGATTTTATGATGGCACTAAATGTACAGAACTGGTCAAAAGATTGTAACAATTCAGGTATTTTAATGTTTTTGAAAGGTCTCTTCTGCTCACCAAGGCTGCATTTATTTGATCAAAAATACAGTAAAAACTTTTATTATTAATATCAATCACATGATCCTTCAGAAATCATTCTAATATTCTAAACATTTCTGATAATTATCAATGTTGAAAACTGATTCTCTTGCTTTTTTTGTGGAAAGCGTGATGCATTTTGTTTCAGGATTCTTTGATGAATAGACAGTTCTAAAAGATCATTTATTTGAAATAGAATCTTTTGTAATATTATAAATGTCTTTACTGTCACTTTTGAGCAATTTAATGCATCCTTAATGAATAAAATATTATCTTAATTGCGTATCACGGGGATATCCAAAGAAATATGAAGCATCACTACTGTTTTCAACATTGATGATAATCAGAAATGTTTCTCGAGCAGAAAATCATATTATACTGATTTCTGAAGGATCATGTGACACTGAAGACTGTAGTTATGATGCTGAAAATCCAGCTTTGATCACAAGAATTTATTACAGTGTACTCTATATTCATATAGAAAACCATTATTTTAAATTTATAATGTAATATTTCAAAATTTTTACTGTGTTTTTGAATGCAGCCTTCTTTCAAAACATTAATATATCTTAATTATTCTGTACTTTAGACCAGTAGTGTATTTACGCTAAATAACATTAATGGGAAACAATATGTCATGCGTTTATTTCATAAATGCAATTCATACTTAATTTCAGTAGTAAAAAAGTAAATTCACTTGTTAATGAGCGCCCATTGACTGAGACACACGACTTTTCTGTGACGCCCAGCATGCAGACAGCGAAGGTACTTTATTAGTGGATAAAGACCGTCTTTCCATACTGCCCACTACCAACGTCACGGCACGTTCAAATCCAGAACTGAAGACTGCAGTGCCTGGAATGGTTCAGAACGGACAAGATCTTGAATCTAGCACAAGCTCGCTGTATGACGTCAAGGAGAGCAGACTTCGTCTCGAGGAAGAAGAGGAGGAGGAAGAGAAAGCAAAGACTACCGCAGAGGACCGAATAGGAGGAGATAACGGAGAAGAGGAAGATCTGATGGGGGTTGAGCAGGTAGCTGACTTTGCCAATTCAGTGTTGGCCGCCATCTCCTGCTGGCGGTATAGGGCCAAGGCTTTGCTTTTTGATCAGATCACAACGGTGAGGCTCTCTGTCACCTATTGCTTTCTATTCTCTGTGCATAACCTGGCAGCCACCGCCATGCTATCAATCACATTCCCATCTGCTGCACGCTGACTCTGATTTCTGCTTGTGCACCCACACTTCTGATGCTCGAATGCTCTTGAATGTGCAGTTGCATGAATCATTGCATGGACATAACAGCATGCATGGCCACTAATCATCCATAAGCATTTGTGTCTTGTTTAAGACTCTTGGCCTGCAAATTGAATGCCATCTTAAAAATGTGATTTTTCTAAACATTTATCATTGACGTTATGAGACTTCGGAAAAGAACGGGCTGTATGACTGAAGAAAAGTGTTTATACCATAATGCATTGTTTTTAAAACTAATGGGAGGTACTATTGTTTTGTCCCATGTCTCATGAATCAATGTTTTATTTCATGGTAGATATGTCAATGTGAAAAATTTTGATGTAGAATGCATTGTTTACATATGATGGGGAAGTTACAGCGTGTTGTGGTTATTAAGATCCAATGCATAATAATACGGGACGTCGGGTGTCTCAAAGTGTTTTTGCACTTGGAGCCACAATGAGATTTTTTTGATTGAAGTTCGACTTCAAAGGGAAATTTAACTGTCAAATTTTAAGGGTGGAGGTCGGATGGCTTACCTTCCGTAATTAAATTAAACAAAGGTTCCTGTTTTATTGTGCTTTGTTTGATGGCACACAAAAGCAATTTCAGAAGGTCAGTTGTCTGTGGAAAAACATTGAAATGCATGAATGCTTTTAAATGAATTGCAAATGTTTACAAAAGGTTGAAATGTCGCTAAAGTACACCCAGAATAAATGACATCTGTCTAATGTGAACGCTGTCATTCAGTAGCGCTTTTTATCTGTTAAATTGACGTATTGTGTACTTACAGGACAGAGAAGGTTGTTGGGAGAACTGGCCAATGAACAAGAGCAGCCAGACACCTTGTCAAGAAAAGCCTGATGATATGAATGAAACTTTGACTCTCTTTGGACAGGTAATGTCATGTATTATGACCCTCATAACCCACTTTTGATAATTGGCTAATTATAAACAATGGGAGAAAATGGTTTACAAAAGGACTTGTTGGAAATATAAATTGCACATGTTCTTTCATGCTGGTCACTTGAGAATTGAATTACGTTATCTTCATATCTTATCTTCTTTCATAGCTTCCTGTAGCAATAACTGTCTTCTTTCTGTCCACTTTCTAGGGCACAACTGGGGAATACAGTTCATCGAACACAGAGTCAGAGGAGATGAGGATGGACCAATCAGATAATTATCCCGAAATGTGTGGGACATTAATGGCACGATGCCACACTGATCCAGAGATAGTAGACTTCAATAATGGAGGTCGAGAAATTGGAGATAATATAAAGAAGGATAGTGTGGATTTCTCATTCACGGAGGAAGGAACGACTCCATACAGAAGTAACCTCTCGGAAGATGTGCAGAATATGGAGGTTGATGTAGATGTTGAAGTGCCTGGCGGACTCTTGTCTTCATCCATGCTGGACAAGGCAAGTGATATCCCAGAGCGGTGTACCAGCAGCCTCTCTCAAAGAAGTAGTCTTGGAGTTGAAGGGTCATTTGATCTCGACTCTTTGGAAGAAAGAAGAAACAGTTTGCTAAGCGTTGGTGCAGATCCCCATGAGAAAGACAAATCCCAAGAATTTAGACGGTCCACTCCAGAACAATTAACAGAGACTGTTCCTGACAGCCCGTTCGTTCCAGACCAAGGACCTCAAATGAAACAAGACACCCTTTCCAAAAAGGACCGATTGCTCATACATAAGATTAGACACTACTACGAACATGCTGAGAATCAGGACGCCAGCTTTGGCGTTAAACGCAGAGAGAGCCTTTCATACATCCCTGCAGGCCTAGTGCGCAATCTGAGTCAACAAATCAATGACCTTGCAGACGAAGATGTGGCATTACACAGGAGGGGATCTTCTGTAACAAGGCCAACTTTATGGTCTGTCTTTAATCTACCAGGCTTAGACGATGAAAAGAAAGCAAAGGACAATTCTGACTTTGTGGTTTCTGCAAATGGCAAAGAGTCCGTGCTTGGACCTCAAAATGGAAATGAGCAATTCCAGCCCGCATCTGACATGGTCAAGGTGTGGCAAGACATGGAAGTGGAGATAACTGGGTCTTCTGAAGAGCATCAGGACTTAGAGCATTCCCAAATGACTACACCTGTACAAGAAACAAAAGCTGAAACTAGTAAGGTAAGCTCTGATAGTGGACTTGGGGAACCTCTACTAATAGTGGAAGAATCCGATGAAAGCTCAACCTCATCCCCAATCAACAACATCTTAGAAAAGGACAAGATGCAAGAGTTTCGGAGCCCTCCGAATGAGGATCACACGTTCCAAGAGCGCTGCCAGGTCCACCACCCTCCTCTACCAAGGATCATCTCTTTAAGGTCCGCCAATGAGGATGACCTCGTCCTTCAAGATATGGAGAAGATGAAAAACAAAGTGTTCCAGTTGGCCAGGCAATACAGTCAGCGTATCAGAAACAGCAGACCAGTAGTAAGGCAGAGACCGAAGATCTCAGAGATCAATTTCATACCCAAGAACCTGTCTTCGGTCATGGAGGAGAGACCTCTGGGAAAGGAGAAAGGTGGGTGTAGTGTCTAAGTAGACATTTGCTTTTCCAAACTGATTATTCACTTTTACTTGAGGAACAATCCCCCAAATTGCTGTTAAGTTTTTTGCCTGATGGCGATATCTTAGTGGTGATTGTTTACAACTTATTGGTTACCAATCCAGACCATTGGTATCCAGGTATTTGCTTAAAGACTTGAGACTATTACAATAAAGAGATGGCTCTGATGGAGCGTTTGATGGATAGGAATGTGTAAGATCCATTTTGAGGTTGTGTCAAGATTGAAATCAAGTGGGAATACAGTGGGTGCTTCTCAATACTCAAATTGATGCTTCCTCGTTTCCTCGTTCTTCCGTCCTCCAGCCCGTGACCCGGAAACCGATTTAACTCAGCCATCTTGAAGGACTTCTCAATTCTCTAATTGCACCCTGAGGAGGCGAGAAGCGAGGAAGCTTCCCGAGGAGTCATGAGTGTGGATACACGGGTGTATCCTTCCCTCGAATCCTAAGGGGGTGGAGCTAACACACGAGGAAAGAAAACGAGGATGCACAAATTAGAAATGAGAAGCACCCAGTGAATTGGATTTACGAAAGCACAAGTGCACTTTCATATCGGAAATCCTCATTGGTCAATGGATTCCTAAATCAGAGTTTGGATTGCATGACTGATCAAACCCTTGTGTAGTTCCTCCATATCCTTGCGACGCACCATTCCCTTTAGAAATCTATGGATTTGCAGTGTTCTCTGGAAATAGTGTAAACTCTGTGTGTAAGCACCCTTATTTGTTAAAGCAGACTTTTAACCACTGCTCTTTTGTGCATAGGCATGCCTGACAGGACACTGTTGCTGACCTTGAATGAGCAGGACATTATCCCGGACTCTAAGACTACTAGTCCAACTTCCAGCCTCTGTTCTCCTGGAAGTCCTCAGTTGCCATACTTTTGCAGATTAAATGCCCAGAGACCACAAAGTCCAGTACAAACGGAAAGCTTTCACTGGCCAGATGTCAAGGAGTTACGCTCCAAATATAATAGCCGAGAGGACGTATCCTCTTTCTCTCGTCCGGTCCCAGTGGGTCGCAGTAACTCTTTTCCAGAGAGTATTCTTGATGACGGAGAGACATCGGAGAAGTCTGGAGCATCACGTTCCTTGTCTTGTTCATCCCCTTCCTATAGTGTCACAGTGCAGAGAAGTACATCCACAGATTCTACATGTTCCAGCAAGACCCTTGAAGCTGAAGGTTTGCCTTCGCTGTGTAGAGTTAATACTTTAGATTTTGATGTGGGGACATCACATGCACTTGAGCAACCGGACGACTTTTTTGACCCTGGTCTAGATACCCTGTCCAACCTTATTGTTGTCGAAAGGGCAGCAAGAGATGAGGATAGTAATGAGAATCAACTTAAATGGAATGCTTTTTCACAATCTGAACTTGCAATGGCAAACAGTAAAGAGCAAAACTTTAGTGCATGGATGGATGGAGGTCACCCACCATGCTCACTTGAAAAAGCAGAGAACAGTCAGCATAGTTTGGTTAAAAACCTGCGTGAGAAATTTCAGAACCTGAGTTCTTATACGTGAGTCTTATAAACCAATATTTTTACTTCAAACACTTCAAAATATCTTAAAGCTAGCAATCTTTTCTCCAAAAAATGTCATTTGGCCACTGTTTGAGAGGCATAGTACATGGTCTGAATTTTTTTTTAACCTCCAGTTATGAACTGTTAGCAAATGTTGTCCAACCCAACTGGAAAAGGGATGCCTTAGGACTTCAGAGAATATATTTATAAAATTTGCATTTGTAAATACTTGTAAATTCAAATTTTTCTGCATTATTTTGTGCGTGTTTCAATGAGATGTAAACATTTGTTAAAGGAGCTGGCTGTGGTACTGTCATCTTTTTGTAACGTTTAGAAAAGTGGTGTAATACGTATTTTTTCCTTTGGTCATTTTGAAATAAAAAACAATGAGGAAGAATATAGAATAGCTCAGTGCACACTATGTTACAAAGGCACACACATTTTTCATGTTATCAGAAAAGTAAAAGCACTGCCATATTAAATGCAACCTGTTCTCAGTCTGCACTGCCTGATGTCTCTTCACTGTTTGTGTTCGAGCACTGACCAGAGGAAAGAGGGTAATCTCATAAAGAAGTCATTCCCCACTAATGAGGAGAAAACTGGAAATTATAATCAGATCAAGCCAGATGAATGATAAAGGCTGATGTCATTCCCAAAATAAATGGATAAGTCATTTAAGCAACATTAATGCACAGTCACAGAAAGTGTCTTCCTCACTGTATTTGGATAAATAGTTTCGTTTAATGGGAGTTATATTATAAGCTAGCTGGTTTTGGTTGTATTTTTTCTGCTCATTGGTGGGGTTGATGTCATCTTGTATATTTAGTTATTTTTATTTATTTGAATTGGTGTAAATAGTATGCACAATCCCTTTGTCGACTCAGCTCAGCAGTGACGATTTGTAAAAAAAAATGTTCAGTTCATATTCTATTTTTCTGTCATACTACATTAAAAGAAGCTTTCCACATTATGACCATTATTCCCATCATCATTTTGTCCTTTATTATCCTGTTCACAATGTTTTTGTGTATTAAAAAGATTCTGCATGACTTAAGGACTTTAATTAGTAAAGCACTTTTTAAGGTGGAATATAGCATGTATATGATTAATGACTTACAAGGAAGGAGCAGAAAAGAAGCCTTACTCTCATCCTGGATTACAGATAACCCTTTGAGTGGATATATGGAGTAAAGGCAAGTACTTTATTGTACGCAAATAATGATTTAGCAGATGCTTTTATCTACTTACAGGACGTTTAGACTATTAGCCTACATGGACAGTCTCTCTGGAGCAACCTGAGGTGAACCTCTTCAAACCAACATCTTTTAGTGGCCATCACAGATCTAGAAGTAGTTCTGTGTTTATTATATCTGACAATATGTTTTATACTCCAAGTCTAAATATTGAAAAGATTAAGTCGGTGACGCTTTACAATTAGGATCAATTTATTAACATTGGTCAAACAACATTAGTTAACGTGCCCCTATTGTGCTTTTATGAATATTCCCTTGCATGCAGTGTGTAATAAAGCTGTTTGTGAATGTATATGGTCTGTAAAGTCGAAAGTGCACAATAAATAAAGTTATATTGTCTCCCAAAAGAAAGAACCGACAGCGAGCCTAAACGAGTCATCAGGAATTCCAGTCTCACTTTCTTGACCTGCATTCGTAACGCAGTAAGACATTTGCATAATGACCTTCATCATTCAAAATGTCCGCCTGTGGTCGTCATTGGCTGCCCGCAAACAACGTCTACTTTGACTCCAAATAAATAGATTATGATCCACAAATAAATGTAAAGAGATTCACAAAAATATATCAAATTCACAAATAAATATATTAAGATTCACAAATAAATGTAAAGAGTTTCACAACGCATTTGTGAATCGGTTCCTGTGCATTTGTAAATCCCCTCACGCATTTGTGAATCGGTTCCTGTGCATTTGTAAATCTCCTCACGCATTTGTGGATTTTGAAACACTTCTAGCCTCGACATGCAGACAAATCCACAAATAAGTGGACTCCACCCACCCTTTACCTAAGCCAATCAGATAACGGCCACATTGTGCTGACCAATCGTAGCACGTTCTCGCTACAACCAATCACTTTAGGCTTTACACTCGGGGCGAGAACTGGATCTGATTAATTTTGCAGATAATGACACCCCTGAAAGCATCAGTAATGGGAGCTTCATTCAAATTAGCTGTTTGTGTGGTTAAAACACCCCGTTTCCAAAAGATTGTTGGAGTTTAAGGCTTCTTTATATTAATTATTCTTTATTATTAACTCAGGATTACACACAAATGATCATCACAGACAGATCCCGAGCATCATAACACCCTCTCTACTGGAGTCAAGCGGCACGTCAAAAGCAAATAGCTGATTATCTTCCCTGCCGTAGCAGTTTCAAATCATGTAAAACTAACATGTTTGCAATGTTAAGACATTTTTCCCATGACGTCTGTTTTCTTACCTGAGGATATATGACGTATAATCTTCTTTATTGAATGAGTGAGTGAATGGGTGAATGTGAGGCAAACTCAAACACCTTCGTCATGCCAAAGAGGATGCCTACAGAAGTGGGGATATAATCTTGTATAACCAGGCCAGAAACAGACTGACAAAGGAGATCAGAGTTGCTAAAAGAAGCTACTCTGATAAACTGAAAAAACAGTTTTCATCCAACGACCCATCATCAGTCTGGAATGGCCTGAGGAACATCACCAACTACAAGTCACCATCCCCCCGATCTGTGGACAATCAACACCTGGCTGATGATTTAAACTCATTTTATTGCAGGTTTGAAAAGCCCTCATTCACTCCACACACCCGGTCTGACCTGCACTTCACACATTCACCATCACCTCCTGCACTCCCATTACTCCCCCCTCCTGCCATCCAACCTGAGCTTAAGGTCTGTGTGGAGGACGTGAGCCGAGTCTTCAAAAAACAGAAGACTAGGAAAGCCTCAGGCCCAGACGGCATCTCATCTGCTTGTTTAAAAGCCTGCGCTGACCAACTGGCCCCGGTCTTCACGCAGATCTTCAATAGATCATTGGAGCAGTGTGAAGTTCCCTGCTGCTTCAAACGCTCCACTATCATTCCGGTCCCCAAAAAAAACAAAATCACTGGACTTAATGACTACAGACCTGTCGCTCTCACTTCTGTGGTCATGAAGTCGTTTGAAAGACTGGTGCTGGCCCACCTGAAGGACATCACTGGACCCCTGCTGGATCCCTTTCAGTTTGCTTACAGAGCAAACAGGTCTGTGGATGATGCAGTCAACATGGGACTGCATTATATCCTGCAACATCTCGACAGACCAGGAACTTATGCAAGGATCCTCTTTGTGGAATTCAGTTCGGCCTTCAATACCATCATGCCTGGTCTTCTCACAGCCAAACTGACCCAGCTCTCCATACCATCCTCGATCTCTCAGTGGATCACCAGCTTCCTGACGGACCGGCAGCAGCGAGTGAGACTGGGGAAACTCACATCCAGGACTCTCACCACCAGCACTGGCGCCCCTCAAGGGTGCGGTCTCTCCCCACTGCTCTTCTCCCTGTACACTAATGACTGCACTTCTAAAGACCCCACTGTCAAGCTCCTGAAATTTGCCGACGACACCACTGTCATCGGTCTCATCCGAAACGGTGACGAGTCTGCTTACAGACTGGAGGTTGAACAGCTGGCTGTCTGGTGCAGTTATAACAACCTTGAGCTGAACACGCTCAAAACAGTGGAGATGATCGTGGACTTCAGGAGGAACAGCCCAGCACTCCCCCCACTCACCATCATGAACAGCACTGTGGAAGCAGTGGAGTCATTCAGGTTCCTGGGCACTTCCATCTCTCAGGACCTGAAGTGGGACAATCACATTGACTCCATTGTGAAAAAGGCCCAGCAGAGACTGTACTTCCTTCGCCAGCTGAGGAAGTTCAACTTGCCACAGGAGCTGCTGATTCAGTTCTACTCAGCCGTCATTGAGTCGGTCTTATGCACTTCCATCACTGTCTGGTTTGGTTCAGCTACCAAATCAGACATCAGGAGACTACAACGGACAGTCCGGACTGCGGAGAGGATCATTGGTGCCCCCCTGCCAACCCTCCAGGACCTGTACTCTTCCAGAGTGAGGAAGAGAGCAGGTAAAATCATCACAGACTCCACTCACCCTGGACACCTCCTGTTTGAACTGTTACCGTCAAGACGGAGACTCAGATCACTGGCCACAAGAACATCTCGGCACAGGAACAGTTTCTTCCCACAGGCCATTTCCCTCCTGAACAGTTAACACTCCTCCCAAGGCATATGCCTGAAGTGCAATACTCCCACTGTTTAGTGCAATACCCTACAACTCAGGTGATACTTATATGTAGATTTATTTATTTATAATATTCAAAACACTGTAAATATGTTCATAATCTGTAAATCTGAAAATGTCTATTCTGACTAAACCCAACTGTGATACTTTTATTCTCATATATTTATATTTTTATTTTTTATTCTTATAATTTGTAGTATTATTTTTCTTGTTGTATTTGTATTTGTATATGTCCACTGGAAGCCTCAGTACCAAAAACAAATTCCTTGTGTGTGCAAGCACAATTGGCAATAAAGCTCTTTCTGATTCTGATTATTGATTATGCTGGCTACATGAAAATTCATAATTCGTGATAGCGTCTACTGAACGCGGCACAGGGCGATACGATGATTCACTGATAGTAAACGGATGCCCGTTCTTCTTCTTCTGTAGCGGCTACTACACACAACTACGGAGGACACATCATTTGCACATTTGCTCCTTTGTCCAATGTAGAAAGCCTCGCACGGGGTAGACACGATGTAATAAATTACAAAACGGATGATTTTGTCTTTTAAAGCACATTCGTTGTGACAAATAGCTAGCTATAGGACATAAATATTATGTAGAAATACAAAATATCAGCCCAAATGACCATCATTGAAGATGTAACAGCGTGTAGGCTAATGGGGTTTTGAGTGGATAAATAATGCAATGCTGAAAAAATACATATTTGCATTTATATTGGATGCTGTAAATAACTTTTACAATACAATATTATTAAGTCTGATTCATATGAAATATTATTTGTGTGATCAAGCGTTTTAACGGATAAATTCAAATCGCTTGTCTGCTGGGCATTTCACTTTTAAATGCATGTTATAGCCTATATTTAATCATTAGATCCACGGACCTGCTATTTAAAACTTGACTGAAGAAGTGGGGAAAGCTGTTGTGACAGTAATTTTCCCAATATTAGCCTACACAAACTCGCGTATTTATCACGAGGTTGAATCCAGTTATTCATTAGTCGGCAACATATTGATGCTTTTCTTTTTTATCATGAATAACGTGACGCTTCCATAACGCTTTGTTCCCATAACGTAAGCGCTGTTTCTCTGGCATTTTCAAAGGCTCGTAACAATGTGTCTTGGCTTGATACACAGTCTCATGGTCTAAAGGCCCGTTCACACCAAGCACGATAACTATAAAGATAACGATAAAGATAACTATATATGCGTCCACACCAACGACCGATAACGGTCTTTTTATTCTAAGCACGCGCGCCCCCGCGCTGCGGTTTCAGAGTAGCGAAAATGGATGACCTGCTGCTGCTTTACGTTCCAAAAAAATATCAAAAGAAAAACAGGTGCTTTTAGGTACACGATATCCTCAAAAGACGAGAGGAGTTGGGAGAATCCGAATTTTATTATATTTTTTTGTTTACAACATGTAAGTCTGTGAAATAAACGGTTAAAAGGGATTTTATGATCACTATAGCCTAGTGATTGTATGTTGTCATCATTCAGTTTGGATTTGATCTTTAATGTAACGTTACTTTAAAAAAAAAATTACAAAGCAGCTGATATTGCCATAGCGACAGCAAAAAGCAAGTGGATAGTAATGGGAAGTCCGGCTCTTTTCAAAGAATCGGCTTTTAGAGCGGCTCGTTCGCGTTCAACACTAGTGGACTGCCGAGTCGCTTTCACCCCAAAATGGCGGAAGCGTAGCGCTGCTGCTGGGCGCTGGTGTTGCAATGGAACGTTCTACTGAGTTTCGCCTCTTGTTCTTCTATACTTTCAGGGCAAGACCACTCTGATTGTAAAGCCTAACGTGATTGGTTGTAGCGAGAACGTCCTACGATTGGTCAGCTCAATGTGGCCGTTATCTGATTGGCTTAGGTAAAGGAGTCCACTTATTTGTGGATTTGTCTGCATGTCGACGCTAGAAGTGTTTCAAAATCCACAAATGCGTGAGGAGATTTACAAAGGCACAGGAACCAATTCACAAATGCCTGAGGGGGTTTACAAATGCACAAAAAACAGTTCACAAATAAATGCCAGGGAGAGTTGTGTTTGTGGTATAAACAACATTTGTAAATATATTTTTTATTTGCAAATCTCATTCTATTTATTTGTTTTATAATTCTTTGTGAAACTCTTTACATTTATTTGTGGATCTTAATCTATTTATTTGTGAATTTGATATATTTTTGTGAATCTCTTTACATTTATTTGTGGATCATAATCTATTTATTTGGAATAATGGAACAATTCTACCCCCATACTTCACAGACACATTCTGGGGACACCGTAGATTTATATTACTTCTTGTGAAATGGGGCTTAATATGTCACCTTTAAAAGCTATCCCAGTCCTAAAAAAGTTTAATACAAACTCACGATTTGATCCAGATCAAAACCAAGACTAATCCGATTTCAGAATCCCCTTTTTTCTTTTGAACAACCCATTTTCAAGATTTGAACCAATACTATAGCCGAAATCGGTTCAACAACTGGGTGCAGGGATTGTTAGAAAAGTGTGGGAGAGAGATATGGCCATCCCAAGAGTCACTGCACAAGCATAACGAGTGGAGGTGACATCAGTCTTTTAGTTTAGCAATTTCCAAATGCAAAATAGCAGGGTTTTTTTTTAAATAGACAATGGAAACAATAATCTCTAAACTATTTAAATAATGTGATTCTTGTATTATTTTTGACTGCAGATTTATGTTTTTAAATAGACAATGGACACTATTATCTACACTATTTAACTGGTTACATTAATGAATCATTTTTAAAAGCTCTCTCTTTCTGTTTGACCACTGAACCATGCATTATAATAAATAAAGTGATTATTGTACTTTATTGAGTCCTATCAACGAAGACACCAAATGTTCTGAATTCTGCATCACTTGACTGAATTTTCAATAGCATACATACTACACTGCAGTATACGCTAGTATGCTCTTCCAAATGCAGCCCCTTGTGTTAACTCTCAGCTTAATGAGGCACAGGTGAAAACAACAAGCTGATTGAGAAATCGTTTTGATTGGTCAACCTGTATCAGCAGGTGATTCAAAAGTGAGTACAAATAGCACAGTGTCTCATTGTTAATAGTCAAGATTCTTTCAGTGGATGTTTTTTTTTGTGTGTGCGCTCTTGAGTAGTACAACACACTCACCATGCCTTGGACAATGGGCGTTTTACTTTTCATAATGTCTGTGACCATGTTGAGTTCTTCTTTAAGGGCTGGTCCTGAGTCCTTTTTTGAAACGGGTACTCCTAGAGCAGTCTCTGAAAATACAATCTGTTTGGGCAAACTTTTAATAGGTGCTCAAGGTGTAGTATCTGATAAAGAAATGGAAATATCTGGGATTAGGTCAGCAGAACAGTCTGATGAATACCAGTCAAATGAAGGTAATTTGAGATCCTAATTTAAAGTGGGACCTACTTTTAAATGGGAATTACTAATTAACTTGAATTATTTTTAAGAGCGGTTCCACCTTGCTAAAGCTAAGCTGCGACGTCTGGGTGCTTCTGTGCACTGTGGAAATGATTCAATGACCTTGTGCATTCCAGGATCAAGGACGCCACACTTTCTGGTTGATCGAGGTAAGTTGTTTTGGATTTGTGTAGAACCACCACGCATTCCCTTGATAGTTTCATGTTACGTGCACAAATGATAACCTAACATTACGTGTGTTGAATTTCTCTTTGAGATAAGTTAATTTAACCATTACGCTGTGGCATTAATGCCAATAAATATTAATATGTAATGGAAGAATAACGTACTTGAATTGCATATGGTTATTTTATTTTCCTGAAATTTGTTTATTTGTATTAATTGTATGACTGGGTATTTAAAAATGTAATCGAATAAGTCTGAGAATTGACTCATAAAGATCTGGGGGTTTGAACCAAAATTGCCACACTTTCTGGTTAATCGAGGGAAGTTGTTTTGGATTTTTGTTTGAGTTATTTTTAATTCATTTCTTCATCATCAGGAATTGAGTCCCCAGTGCCTCTGTCTGAGATGCCAGCCAGCTGTGGTTTCTCACTGAAGCGAGCACGCAGAGATGTTTCTCTTGATGCTCCATACCAGGGCTGTCATGTCAGAAGACAGGTTAGTGTGCATACTAAAGATAAGTGCACTGTAGCTCTGCTCCAACCAAGTGAAAAGTGGGCCTTGGAATGAATGGTCGTTCTTTCTTTTTCCCAAATCTCCTAACAGGGTGGATGTTATATTCTGCCACTCTTTATAATGGGGGCTCCAGTGCAAATGTCTTGTCCTGTGAAAATGTCTTGTCCTCCGAGTCCTCCCCTCCCTACAGTGTCCTGCTCCCCTACTAGCATGATTATCTCACTTGGCATCAAAGCAGATGACGTTAAAGTTAAAGGCAAGTCCCCTAATTCTTTTAATTTAATCCTAAGAGGTGAGCTTTATTTTATTTTTTTTCTTTCCTCTTAGTTGATGGATCATGGCGGCCTCTGCTTCTAGCATATTCTGAATGCTCGTTCACATTGGAGTTTGTTGATGGTTCACTGATTGTCACTGCGCCATTTACAGGAAGCTGTTGGGACATTAAGGTATTAATAACCAAGTGCACTTGTCTGATTCATCCATGTATGCTAGTTGATGGGTTAATGTCTTCCTTAGGATACTGCCATGCAGCTCCCTTTGCTGTACGGTGACCGGCAAGTGACTCTTTCTTGTCCTGTGACGCAACCAACGCTCGCCCCAACAACCATTGATCCATTCCAGGACCCAATTGACAGTCAACAAATGTTTTACCCTTTCCCATTTGGAAAACCCATGGGGTATCCTCCATATTCTCATGGTCGCCCTGGTGTACGACCTACACCTCCCACTGTGCCACCTACAACGACTACTCCAGCTCCTCAAAACCCTAACCAACAAATGTTCCCTCAAATGTATCCCATGTCAATGTTTGATCCATATCACTTTAATTCTAGAGGTTTCCCAGCAGCACCACAGCGTCAACAGTCCAGCTACCCGATGTTTCCTTCATACATGTACCACTTCGGGAGCCCAGATAAAGCCACGACTACACCTCCCACAACCACTGCTGCCCAGTTTGACCAGTTCGTAGCACGACAGCGTCAACAGTCCAGGTACCCGATGTTTCCTCCATACATGCACCCCTTCGAGAGCCCAGTTAAAGCCACAACTACACCTCCCACAACCACTGCTGCCCAGTTTGACCAGTTCGTAGCACCACAGCGTCAACAGTCCAGGTACCCGATGTTTCCTCCATACATGTACCCCTTCAAGAGCCCAGTTGAAGCCACAACCACTGCTGCCCAGTTTGACCAGTTCGTAGCACCACAGCGTCAACAGTCCAGGTACCCGATGTTTCCTCCATACATGTACCCCTTCAGGAACCCAGATAAAGCCACGACTACACCTCCCACGACCACTCCTGCCCAGTTTGACCAGTTCGCAGGTTATCCTCCACTGTATCAAAAGTTTTATGGCCCTCAACCTTTTGTACCTCCTCGTGGTCAATACCCATTCATGCCTCAGGATCAAGTTTTCCCTCCGAGCAGGAGAAGACACAGATTTGGGGCCGTGAGGTCACAATCTATCCACTGGCCTCGCAAACAATGAATGAGATGAGTAATTGTGAAGTTATTCCAAAGTGGTAATTGATACTGGAAGAGATGACTTTCTCCTTTTCAGGTTCATAAGCCAAATAAAACTTCATGAGATGCTAATTGTTGCTTTCTTTTCCCTCCCTTCCTTAAACTGGTTATGACTCAGTTTTAATCTAAAAAGCTTAGCTTGTCTTCATACAAGCTTGCCCTATACAAAAATCATGGATCTTTCTTGTCTTATTTACAAGTGCTTAAACACAGCATGACAGAAATAAAGACCTAATGTTCCAACTCTTAAATGTAGCATAAAGCCTCTACTTGTGCAACAGCAGCTCAATTACTGAAACCTATTCCAAATATTGAAACAAATGAAATTAAGTAGTGGATCACTGAAATAAGAAATGGCTGGATCCTACTATCTTAGATGGAGTAATAATCAGGTGTTGAAGTTCTTTCCATTACCTGGACATACAAAGAAAGGGACTCTTTGAATTGGTTTGGTTTCATGTGGAAGCCAAAAACATCAGAACCATAGACAAATGTCGGGGAGAGGATTAGTTGGAGTAATTGGATAAGGACAAATGAGATGTGGAAGAATGTGTGCTTGACATTATCTTTGTTTTTCTTCTCTTTACACCCTTTCTTTGTATGTTCAGGTAATAGAAAGAACTTTGACACCTGACCTATGCCTTCATCTGAGATTGGATCCAGCTGTTTCTTAATGTTTCATTGATCCGCTACTTAATTTCATTTAAGTAATTGAGCTGCTGTTGCATAAGTAGAGGCTTTATATACGTTTAAGGTTTGAAACATTGTCTTAATTTCTGTCATTCCTAACCTAAAAAGAATGTCCTATTAAGGTAAAGAGAACTTTCCAAGCTAACCAACAGGGAACGTTAGAATGTAAGTTCTGGGAACTAAAAATTGTTAACTGGGATTCGCGACAGTACTACGCACGCCCACAAGCGACTCCCAGTTCAGTCTATAGGCCGTGTACGGAGCTTTATAAAGACCTCAAGGAACTGTCAACTTGTGTAAAAGTTAAAAAGGACGGTCTATGCAAGTTTATGAGATGAATCAGTGTAACTCAACTACATGCATCCACTAACCATTCAGAAATGGCCAGGTGTGTCTAAAGGTTTAACATCTTCCTGAATCTCCCCTTAAAACTGTGTTCAGCAATGTGTTTTATAGCCAGCTGAAAACGCCTAGTTGTGGGCGCTTGAATCGTTTGCCAGCGTAGTGTTTTATTTAGTTGAGAAGCTTTCCATGCTGTGATACAGAATATCCACGGAAGAGTGTTATTATTTCACAAAATGTTTGTTTCTATATAAAAATATCGATACATTGCAAATTATTTGCTCTGGCTTTTGTTTTAAATTTTGTTCTGTTATTTATGCTGCTTGTCATCTGTTGACTTTGTTCAAGCAGAATGTGACGGTTGGTCGGTGTGGTATTTGTCTCGCCCCTTCTCCGCTGTGAAAAAGTGACTGTGATGAGCGCTGCGTTTTACCCAAAGTTTACCCAACATTCTTTCAACTCTCAGCGACCTGTAAAAAAAACTCGCCTAGTTACGCTCCTGGCATTTTAAAAATGTGGCACTACCATTGAAAACAATTGGAAAAATACACCAACCGCGTGAAAAAAAACTTCGGTGGACACAGGGCTTAAAGGGAGACAAACAAAAATGCCGCGTTTTTGCTCACACCCAAAAAGGGGCCAAATTTGACAAGCTATAATAAATGATCTGGGGGGTATTTTGAGCTGAAATTTCACAGACACATTCTGGGGACGCCATAGATTTATATTACATCTTGTGAAAAGGATCCTAATATGTCACCTTTAATAAAAATTATCCTTTTTGAAAATGTTCTCCAAAGTGGATGAACTTGAAAACGCCGTTTTCGCGTTGTAGTGTGGACTGTCAAGATGGAGGTATTTAAAAACGATGACGTAAGTTAAGTCATGTGACACATATTGTACCAATAGATATTCATGTTTATACCAATATTGTGCCTGTTATGTGCTATTCACTTTCACACTGTTGCTAAAATATTTTACTTTGCACACTCTTTATACACTCACCTAAATGATTATTAGGAACACCTGTCCAATTTCTCATTAATGCAATTATCTAATCAACCAATCACATGGCAGTTGCTTCAATGCATTTAGGGGTGTGGTCCTGGTCAAGACAATCTCCTGAACTCCAAACTGAATGTCAGAATGGGAAAGAAAGGTGATTTAAGCAATTTTGAGCGTGGCATGGTTGTTGGTGCCAGACGGGCCGGTCTGAGTATTTCACAATCTGCTCAGTTACTGGGATTTTCACGCACAACCATTTCTAGGGTTTACAAAGAATGGTGTGAAAAGGGAAAAACATCCAGTATGCGGCAGTCCTGTGGGCGAAAATGCCTTGTTGATGCTAGAGGTCAGAGAAGAATGGGCCGACTGATTCAAGCTAATAGAAGAGCAACTTTGACTGAAATAACCACTCGTTACAACCGAGGTATGCAGCAAAGCATTTGTGAAGCCACAACACGCACAACCTTGAGGCGGATGGGCTACAACAGCAGAAGACCCCACCGGGTACCACTCATCTTCACTACAAATAGGAAAAAGAGGCTACAATTTGCAAGAGCTCACCAAAATTGGACAGTTGAAGACTGGAAAAATGTTGCCTGGTCTGATGAGTCTCGATTTCTGTTGAGACATTCAGATGGTAAAGTCAGAATTTGGCGTAAACAGAATGAGAACAAGGATCCATCATGCCTTGTTCCCACTGTGCAGGCTGGTGGTGATGGTGTAATGGTGTGGGGGATGTTTTCTTGGCACACTTTAGGCCCATTCAATAGTGCCACACAATAGTGCCAATTGGGCATCGTTTAAATGCCACGGCCTACCTGAGCATTGTTTCTGACCATGTCCATCCCTTTATGGCCACCATGTACCCATCCTCTGATGGCTACTTCCAGCAGGATAATGCACCATGTCACAAAGCTCCAATCATTTCAAATTGGTTTCTTGAACATGACAATGAGCTCACTGTACTAAAATGGCCCCCACAGTCACCAGATCTCAACCCAATAGAGCATCTTTGGGATGTGGTGGAACGGGAGCTTCGTGTCCTGGATGTGCATCCCACAAATCTCCATCAACTGCAAGATGCTATCCTATCAATATGGGCCAACATTTCTAAAGAATGCTTTCAGCACCTTGTTGAATCAATGCCACGTAGAATTAAGGCAGTTCTGAGGGCGAAAGGGGGTCAAACACAGTATTAGCGTGGTGTTCCTAATAATCTTTTAGGTGAGTGTATAACAGTCCTGCAGAGATGATGGAAAATTCACTCACATTTGCTGTCCTGTGACAAAACATGAACAGTCGCGTTTTAGACCAAAATATGGTGACTGCACGACACATAAATGAATAATGAGATATTTTGCTAAATTAAATTATTCTGCCAGAAGAATTGCGCGATAAATTTATTATTTATTTTTCCGTCTGTATCTCAGTGAATTTGTGTGAGGTTTTGCAGTAAGGTGATTTTTTTTTCTGTCGTTTCCGACTGAAAACGCTAGCGTCGACAGAGAGCGTTTTTGAACGAAAACACCGGTTTGACCTTTTGTATGGGACCTCCAAAACAAAATTAGGAATCTTTAAAATAGCTTATAGCCTAATATATAATCAATTCACTTTTAGGCTATTTGTACCTATATCGCTTTTCACAATAGACATAGGCCTATAATTTCAAAGCAGGTTTACATAAAGTGAACGAGTCCGCATTACTAGTTGTATTTCAGAAATATACATACAAAATCACAGTTAGCTAAAAATGTATTAATTTAAACCATGTTTTTCCCTAATCGTTTTAAATATAGCCTATACTTAATCTTTCATTTTAAATTCTTAAATTTGATCAATAAATTTTTAAATAGTAAGACATATGGCTGTTACCAATCAAATTAATGAATTTAGACTGAAAAATTACAACTGCATTAAATAATGTTATGAGATTGTTTTAAATAATTTTTTAATATACAAATATGACATATTGGAAAGAATAATAGCCTACTTTTAAACACAAAACTTAACCACCAGTAAGCTGGCAGGTGATCGTCTAATGAGAGTGTTATTGAGTCATTTATACAAATGATTCGTTCAAACGGCTGAACTGTTCAGGAATGAGGCAGTTGTTTAATGGGTCATTGAATCGTTGACTCAACCGATTCGTTCAAAGCGCTGAATCATTTAATGCGGTTGTGTTCCGGTGAGATGCGCTGTGGTTCTGCTGTGATCTTTGTTTGGAACTATTTTCGCTGGTCAAATAGAACAAAAACAGTCAATATTGTCTAAAATGCAAGTGACTTGATATTAATTACTTGTTTATTTAACTATCCTATGAAATCAGTCACATTTACAATTGTGATAGTATTCAGCACCTGGTCGTGTGATGTTGCTTAACTGTATCATATTATAGCTATGTTATAAATATAAAAACTCCTCATGATTTTTTTAACCGCTGTATGTTCATTAAGTTTCTTTGTGTGAACTGCGCTCATTTGTTTTCATTTCTCCTCAACAGCATCTCCTCATGAGGCTGTGAGAGGCTCAACAGCACAACCTAGTTCCCGTCAGACAGTCACGCCGCCTTCACACTGGCAGTTGACATTGAAATCAGCTCCGATACGGCTCCGAAACGACCGGAAGTCATTCATTTCCTATGGAGATTCGCAGACCGCATGCGAATGGGTCCAAAACGGGTCCTAACGAGTGCGGTGCGAAGAAAATCGTGTCCGTTGGTCATCCGGATGCGTTCAAAAAATTGAACTCTTGCGAAAGGCTACGGACGGTTCCTATCCGACAATTCCAGCGGAAGTTAGCGTTGCTATGGTACTGATAAACAAACCTGAATTAATTTCTTAGTTTCTGCATGTTTCAAGTCTTGAAACAGGTTTGTGTTGCCTAACTTTGATGGAATGTATCTTCAGCACAGTTTGCAGCGCAGACTGCAATATTAATATTAACATGTTTTGTCTCGAAACGCATATATGACAGAGTTGTTGACAGTATAGTATTATCTTGAGTTAGGTGCAGATTTACTATGTTAAATTTATGTTCATTAACAAGAACAGTAACATCTGTTAAAAAAAATCTCCGCCATTTTTGTACTACTCGCTTCC
Source organism: Gila orcuttii (assembly GCA_026230005.1). NCBI lineage: Eukaryota > Metazoa > Chordata > Actinopteri > Cypriniformes > Leuciscidae > Gila > Gila orcuttii. Next base: position 2,954,581 of record JAPDVR010000013.1, on the reverse strand, counting down.
GACGCTTTTCAACGGTGTAGTACGACGTCCGCTGGGGGCGTATTGCGTATTACGCAGCTGATTTCAACTGCCAGTGTGAAGGCGGCGTCAGCGGCTGTTGCGGATTGGTGGCAGTCCGACTGTCGGCAGATATTTTTTTTAACGATAATAATTTAAAAATTAAAATACATTTAAAATGTACAAGTATTGTAAGTAAACAACAATATTCGAAGTTTAGAAAAAGATTTTTATCAAGACTTTAAAAAATAATTCTGCATCTATTTTTAGGTGTGCCAGCTGCCACTGTGGGTGGCACCGGCACACCAGTGGCTATACGCCTATGCATTGAAGTAATGAATAGACTACTTGTTTATTAATATTGTGATAATATTAATATAGCAGATTTCATTGAAATTGTGAAATATTTGGCATTCTGCAATGAATTTAAAATATCTGAATGATTTTACAGGTTTGAAGCAAGTGTTTGAGGATCTCTCTCATGTTGTGATTGTGATGATGATGATGATGATGAAGATGAACTCCAACTCCTCCCCTCCCTGTGAGCAGGTTTCAGGTTCTGAGTCTCTTACTGAAGGTCTAGTCAGACATGGGGAATCTGAGCAACACATACAGCTAGAGACACACACGGATAACCCAACCAGCGGACTGAAAATAATCTGACAGACAGCTGAGGAAGTTTGGATCAGGATCAGGATGGGCTGCGCGATATCAGGATCCGGATTGACTCCGAGAACACAAGAGATCAGAAACACGGAGGACGCGGAAGGTCCGGCTCGTCTCACGCCGCGTCACATACACCTGATCAAGGAGTCCTGGAAAGTCATCCAGGAGGACATCGCCAAAGTGGGAATTATCATGTTTGTCAGGTGAAAATTATCTTGGGAACTATTATTATTATTAACACTCGTTTATTTGTATAGCGCTTTTCGAAATACAAACGCAGCTTTATAGAAAATCCATGTTTCAATCCGTGATGTCAGTTTTATATCAACGTGTAAAACGTGTATGTTCCACGTTAATTAATAATAACAAAATACTGATATTTTTTAGACATGTTGATATTTGTATGTGTGTATATATATATATATATATATATATATATATATATATATATATATATAAAATGTTGGGTTGTTTCAACCCATGTTTGGGTCAAATATGGACAAATCCAACCTTTGGGATTTTAATTATAATTTTAAAACCTAGACCAACGGTTAAAAATTTAAACCAATGGCTGGATTTGTCCATATTTGACCCAAACAGGGGTTGAAACAACCCAGCAAGTATCTATCTATCTATCTATCTATCTATCTATCTATCTATCTATCTATCTATCTATCTATCTATCTATCTATCTATCTTTATGTAGCCTAGTCTTTTGAAAAACTTTGAACATTTCCACTGTTAATACACAAACAAAATATACTGTTAATTTAACACGTCAATCCTATAACGGGGCAAGTTGTCTCAAAAGAAATCAGATGTAGCCTATTGTAATGTATTCCAGCCTATTTATCGTCTAGATTTATATAAACTATATATTTAAAAGTTAACCCAAGAACCACATTTACTTTTAAGTATAAAAATAAGTCTCACAGCAAGTCATTCACAGTGGTAAATTAAATATTTGTAAAAGTTTTTCAAGTACGTTATGTAATGAAAACCCTGTTTTAATTTCTCAGATTAACATTTTCTACCAGTTTTTACCATCCAATCAATTATCAATCAATTAAATCAAGCACCGCCTCTTGTTGCATATCGTTTTTGCAATTCACATTACGAACACAAAATGGCATTTCACATTGACTTTAATGTCCAATGCCGTTGTATGTGTGAGTGTTTGTTAATGGTTTGCACTATAGAGGAATACAAAGAGTTTTTCGTCTTGCTTGCATTTTTAGTGCATCTCTGGCATCATGAAAAAGTACAATGTGCGTCTCAAAAGTAGAATAGTGAGAAAGTGCACACAGAACAGCTGAATCTGACTGAATCAGGTTAAAATAATGATTCTGACGCAACTTTCAGTCTCTAGAGAGCTGATGCTCCTTTTTTATCCATATTAACATCAGTTACTGTGTGCCAGTCAGACTTTCTTTTGTGCTTCAATGATACAGCATTATAGACGTTCTATATAATGGTATGTATAGATGTACTTTAAATACGAGCATCTTTAGAAAGAGTTTAATCTAATTAAAGCTTCATTAAAGTGACTTAAATACACCAAATGTCCAGATGATGCTTGAAAGCGCTCGTCTGATCTTTTATTGATTGTTATATTAAACCTTTATTTGCAGTGTTCATTATTATGATCTCTGTATTCTGTTATTGTTGCTTAATGTATTGATTTCGAATCTGAGAGCTGTATCGTGACAAACATTTGCTGAGAGGAAAAGCATTTTTTCAGGAAATTGATTTTGTGGGCTTTTTATGAACTGAAGTCGTTATTTTTTACGGTATCAGTATTAAAAGCAGTGATGTATCCAGCAAACAAACACACTGTAGATGTAATAAATCTTTCCAAACACATTAGGACACATTCATTTGTCAGCAGAACCAACATTTGCTGCTCATGTAACAGATTCATTTGAGGACGCTGCAGTTTGTGTGTGTGAAACAGATGTTATTATGAAGATATGACTGCAAATAAAGAGAAACAGTCTTGAAGAGTTTCAAATCACACAGATGATGAAAAGACAGACCTGAAGATTGATCAGATCCTTTCTCTTCACTAACGTCACTTTTTTATTTCTGACGTCTCAGTGTCTTTTAATCAGCTCAGCTGGTGATTCTTACTCAATGTATGAATGTTGTGAATGTCAAAAGTCACACTTAACACGTGGATTATGGTCAGATTCTGGGCATGATCTCAAACTGACCCTAATTGGATTCAATATAATTCACCAAAAATAAATCACACTATGAAAAAAATTACATTTAAAAAAATTAATAATAAAAAAAACCCCAATAATGCTTTAACATTAATAGTTCTCACACATTACTCAAAAAAATGGAAAACGTATGATTGAAAAAACATGTATTTACCAACTTTTCCCCCCACAAACTAAATTTTATAAACATTGTATGGAAGCTTGTTTTACCATGGAAGAAAAAAAAGAAGGTAATTGCGTCTTTTTAGGTATGAACTCGCATTTGCAAGATATAAAGTCTGAATTGTGTGAATAAAAGGTCGCAAATAACTTTTTTATTTTTGTATTCTGTGGTGGAAACAAGTTTGCATAGTATTGTATTAAACATTTTTTTAAAACGAAGTGTGTTTTTTTTGTGCCCCTTTCTGAAGCTCAAACATCAGAAACACAGCGCTCGCAACGCCAAGATCATGGGTTCGATTCACAGCAAAAATGTACAGCATTAACGCAGTGTACTTTTTTTTTCCCAGATAAAAGCATCTGCTAAATGCATAAATGTAAACGCCCTCCCATCTAACAAAAATAAATCTTAATAGAAATTCTATACGCACATTTCATGCATGTTCATGACTCTAAATGAAAAAAGTCAAAATATCAAGAAAAAGGTTAACCAGTATTTCTAAAAACTTGAATAGTTTTGGGTCAAACTGACCCGCAACATGATATAAGAGTTAATCTCTTAATGTTATTGCATGTGATCAAATATCAACAAAAGTTTCATTTAATGAAACAAAAAGATGTACAAAAAGAGAATTTTATTAAAGAAAAGCGATCCTTGATCTGATGAAGGACTTTCAGTGCTCAAACACTCGTTCGTTTTTCCATCTCAAATGTCTGAATGGGACACAATGCCTCTTTGCAGTGCTTTATGATGCATCATCATCATCATCATAATAACAGCTGTTTTCACGTACAAAAATGATTTCACAAATGAATCTGTTGAGCAAATGTTCTCTCTGCTGACAAACAAATGTGTCTTAATGTGCAGCTCATAAACTCCTCATGAACATCCGTCCAGATTCTCATCGCCTCAAACTGATGTTCTCCAGTCAGTTTCTATCATGCATGCACTTTGGGGAAATTATTTTGTTAGAAAGTTGTAAATATAACACACATTATTGGAGTCAGTTTTACAAGAAAATACTTTCTACTTCAAAATTTCATGTTTAAATCAATGTAATTATTTGTGAAATTTACTAGTGATTCCTGAATTTAAAAATAATTTCAAAGTAAATCGTGACCTTTCTGGTGTGTGTAAAAAAGCACGAGAGTTTCCTAGACAACTAAAGCCTTCAGTGATTAGACTGTAACAGTCGGATGGTTTGATCACACACCGTAACATCTGGAAAATCAGGAACATCCTTCACTCAAACTCTCCAGATATTAAGGCTAGAAGTCTCAGCAGATCATTATAAACAGGGCCTAAAACTAACTTCAGAAAAATCACAATCAAAGGGGGGGACAGAAAGCTCACAGATTTCATTAAAAAGATCTTAAATTGTCTTCCAACAAAGGAAAGTCTTAACGGGTATTGGATGGCATGAGGGTGAGCAATTAACAGTATTTTCATTTTGTGTGAACCTCTTCAACTGAAATAACTTTAAAACACATGAAATCTTATATATGTTTTAGCCAAGTACAATTAAACAAAGTTAAACAATGAAAATAGATGTCAGGCCATCGATGCAGAGAACTTGTAAAAACGTGAAAAAAATAGTGTTTTTTTCTCCCACACGAATACACTTTCCATGCATTTTTCAAATACATTTTTATTTTTACATTTTATGCAATTTGCAATACCATTTTATTCCTTTGAATATGTTAACTGAGTTTATTGATTTGTAAGGAACAATAAAATCGTTTGAATGGAAAAATCTGTTATTTATTTGGTTGAATGTGCTATTACAAGTTGAGAAAATATGCCAAATTAAATGAACATACATTTTAGTACAGATAACTTGAAAATGTAAGTTATCGTCTTTCAACTAAACTTTGCTAGTCCAGGTTACTTGAAATAAGTTGTTGGGTCAACTATTTTAGCTATGTCAACTAAACTTTTTTAAGTTGAAAATACTTAATAGATTAAGTAAATGAAACTTAACTGAGTCAAAGCAAAAAGATAACTAAAAAATTAAAGTTGAGAGAACAATTTTTTTTACAGTGTATATACTAAAAGAATGTATTTATATATTTATGCTGTCAAACTATTAAAATATTTAATCGCGATTAATAGCATTTATGTCATAGTTAACTCGCAATTAATCACACATTTTTATCTATTCTAAATGTCCCTTGATTTATTTTTGTCCCATTATTTTTTTTCTCATTTTAATGCTCTTATCAACATGGAAAAGTGAATCGGCAGTACGGTTGTTCTTAGTTGTGGTATCCATGTGCAGTGCTTCTGTCTGAAGTCATCCATTGTCGCCTATCTTTGACGAGGGGGGCATCAGCTGTGTGCTTGGCCATCAAGTGGTATTTCAGACTGGACGTGCTGCGATGCAGGGCTCTCAAGTGTCACTCATTTCGGTCTTTTGTCACGCACTCCCGCCACACAATGTATTTCTCACGAAGAAAAATTATTTATAATATATTTAATATGCCGCAGCGCCCAAAATGTCTCTGGCCACGCCGCGCTCACTGTGGAACCGACAGGAATCAAGCACGTCTCCGCTGGTGTTGTTACGGTGCTGATCCACTTGTCTGTTTGACACTTCTGTCTCACCGCGCTCCGCTTAACGATGCTGATCCACTTGTCCGTGCGACACTTCTGTCGTGCCGCGCTCCGCTTTATGCCTATGGGTGACGTCGCGCGACTTTGTCGTGCCCGCAAAGCATTCCGCGAAGCTAGCCGATGCCCATCTTTATGCAAATGAAGTCCGTTGAACGCGACGCGTCTATCCAATAGAAGTAGAGCATATGGAGACGGGGGAAGTCCGTAGCGGTAAACAGAGGAACGCCCATCAACGTACAAATGTGGGGGAAGCGTAGCGTCGGACAAGTGGATCAGCACCGTAACGCTATGGGCGTGGTTTTGACCAAGCGGGAAATGTTGCGTATCAGAACAGAGGACCTGCGAGAGACTTCTCCCCCATCTCCATATGCTCTACTTCTATTGGATAGACGCGTCGCGTTCAACGTACTTCATTTGCATAAAGATGGGCATCAGCCAGCTTTTTGACGCGCGACAATTTCCAAAATGAAGCGCCGCCTTCCCGGAATGCTTTGCAGCCGCGACAAAGTCACGTGACGTCACCCATAGGAATAAAGCGGAGCGGACAGAAGTGTCGGTGCTGATCCACTTGTCCGTGCAACACTTGTCGCGCCGCGCTCGTGACGTCACGTGACTTTGTTGCGCCCGCACAACATTCCGGGAAGGCGGCGCTTCATTTTAAAAATTGTCGCGCGTCAAAAAGCTGGCCGATGGCCATCTTTATGCAAATGAAGTCTGTTGAACGCGACGCGTCTATCCAATAGAAGTCAAAACCACAGTCAAACCACGGTCAAAACCAGGCTCATAGCGGTAAACAGAGGAACGCCCATCAACGTACAAATCTGGGGGAGGCGTCGCGACACCACGCGACAGTCGTGTCGGTCAAGTGGATCAGCACCGTGTCGCACGTACAAGTGGATCAGCACCGTCAGTCGAGCTACACAATAGCCAATCAGAAAATAGCACTATTGTATCTGGGTAAGATTTAACGCAACAACCAATGAAAAAAATTAAAATTGTCATGAAACAACCCACTCAGCCCAACGTAACGTTAGCCTACTCTTTGGCCGGCTCGCAATCCCAATGTGTGTGACGTGCCTGTTGTTTTGTTTCTGGTCTAGCTAGATCCGGTGTGGTGTTATTGTTTTTCTAACGTTACTAGTTGTATTTGTTATGGTTGCAACAGCATGTGAAAAAAACCTACAAATTTTGCTAGGCCAAAAAGAGCGTTAATCGCACAATAAAAAAATTGACGCCGTTAAAATGGATTTGTGTTAACGACGTTAATAACGTGTTTAACTGACAGCACATATATATATATATATATATACATTGGTCCTTCTAAAAAAATTTGCATATTGTGATAAAGTTCATTATTTTCCATAATGTAATGATAAAAATTAAACTTTCATGTATTTTAGATTCATTGCACACCAACTGAAATATTTCAGGTCTTTTATTGTTTTAATACTGATGATTTTGGCATACAGCTCATGAAGCAGTTGGAGCATTGGAACAGTTGAAGTACATGAAGTGCTCCAAAATCTCCTGATAGCTAGCTGCATTGACCCTGCCCTTGATAAAACACAGTGGACCAACACCAGCAGCTGACATGGCACCCCAGACCATCACTGACTGTGGGTACTTGACACTGGACTTCAGGCATTTTGGCATTTCCTTCTCCCCAGTCTTCCTCCAGACTCTGGCACCTTGATTTCCGAATGACATGCAAAATTTGCTTTCATCCGAAAAAAGTACTTTGGACCACTGAGGAACAGTCCAGTGCTGCTTCTCTGTAGCCCAGGTCAGGCGCTTCTCCCGCTGTTTCTGGTTCAAAAGTGGCTTGACCTGGGGAATGCGGCACCTGTAGCCCATTTCCTGCACACGCCTGTGTACGGTGGCTCTGGATGTTTCTACTCCAGACTCAGTCCGCTGCTTCCGCAGGTCCCCCAAGGTCTGGAATCGGTCCTTCTCCACAATCTTCCTCAGGGTCCGGTCACCTCTTCTCGTTGTGCAGCGTTTTTTGCCACACTTTTTCCTTCCCACAGACTTCCCACTGAGGTGCCTTGATACAGCACTCTGGGAACAGCCTATTTGTTCAGAAATTTCTTTCTGTGTCTTACCCTCTTGCTTGAGGGTGTCAATGATGGCCTTCTGGACAGCAGTCAGGTCGGCAGTCTTACCCATGATTGCGGTTTTGAGTAATGAAACAGGCTGGGAGTTTTTAAAAGCCTCAGGAATCTTTTGCAGGTGTTTAGAGTTAATTAGTTGATTCAGATGATTAGGTTAATAGCTCGTTTAGAGAACTTTTTCATGATATGCTAATTTTTTGAGATAGGAATTTTGGGTTTTCATGAGCTGTATGCCAAAATCATCAGTATTAAAACAATAAAAGTCCTGAAATATTTCAGTTGGTGTGCAATGAATCTAAAATATATGAAAGTTAAATTTTTATCATTACATTATGGAAAATAATGAACTTTATCACAATATGCTAATTTTTTTAGAAGGACCTGTGTGTATATATATATATATATATATATATATATATATATATATATATATATATATATATATAAAACTATTAATTGATTGAGTTTACAGAAAAGGTACTATATCGTGATATATATCATTATCGGGATATGAGATTTTGGTCATATCACCCAGCCCTATTCTATATTATATTCTAAATACTCTTGCATAATCTTCACTAATGACTTTGACTTTTTATAGTCAAGTTATTATAAAAAATAACTTAAATATATCAAAAGTGTCACTGGTAAAACCTTGTTATCTTCTATTATTAGTCTTAATTCCTCTAGTCTCTACCATTGGAAAAAGGACTCAGATCTTTTTACTAAAGTAAAAGTAATAATAATGTTTATATGTACAGTACTTTTACTTAAGTATTCAGCAAAATGTACTAAACGTGGAACTACTTATTAAGCAAAATAGCCCTATAAAGTGTTATAATTTATATAAATTATTGAAATATTCGTTGGCTACATTAGCTAGCTAGCCATGTTTCATACCTTGTCAGTGGAGTGGAAGCTAATGTGTGCGCATCTTACACTGTTTCTGAAGGAGAGAACACCTTTTACTGAAGTGAAAGGGTTGTTGGCTGGTGTCACTACAGTAGGGGTGTAACGATATTCAAACCGAACCGAAAAACCACGATACAGAACCCACGATGCGAATCGCGATTCTCTCATGGCGTACCAAACACGCCCCGCCCATTGCTACCCCGCCCCGCCCACTGCTACCTCGCCCCGCCCACTGCTACCCCGCCCCCTGCTACCCCGCCCAGCCCTGGTTCACTGGACCTCTCATGTCTTATGTGTACACAACGAAGTCAGTTTTGTAGCCTAACCACCATTAACACCATATAATAGCAAGCCCCATGTTGTGTTACTTTCGATAATAAGCAAGGTGTAATCTTTCAAATTCTGTCTATTTGATCACGAAATTCAAACAATAAATGGCGTTTCGGCGCTCTTTGCTGTGGCGTGACAGATCACTACTATAGCTACTCATTTCAAGCGGCAGCGCGGAGAGCGAGTAAATGCGATAATCTCTTCCTCAGTTACAAAATAAACATGAATGGACACCTGAAGGTATGTTGAAAGATACAGTATACTGAAAGGCATCACAACTCATGCAATCGCTCAATCAGTGTTTCAGCAGCGGAAAGACGTCAACAAAACAGCTTAGTTTTTCACATAGCATTATATTTACCTCAGCAGGCAAGTCATCCAAATGAACCCTTGCACTATATTAGCCTATATTAGGCTATATTTTACTTAACCTGTTAATGATATCTTGATTATTTAATGTATGTTTAAAATATCTTTCATGAAAATGACAGCAACTGTGTAAATTATTATATTTCAATAACGAATTAGAGTAAAAATACAAGTTAATGCAAAAACTACCTTATGTTCAGTTTACATGTTTTCATACAATGTGTTGGGTGTTAAAAAATAAATCATCTGAATTTAGGCTAAAAGTCTAGGCTCTGTTGTTAACCTTAATGTTATAGTAATGTGCGGGCCGGGCTCCTAGTTTACAGCATTAGCAGATCTTTTTTTTTATTTTTTATTTTTTTTTTAATCCTTGCCTTTTAATCCGAAACGTTTAATTGTAATTTAATTAATTTAAAGGCAAAGACAATTTAAAAAAAAAAAGCAATTTTAGCTTTCTAAACCCTATCCCACCGAACCGAAACCGAACCAAACCGAGACGTCAAAACCGTGGGAAGAACCGAACCGTCAGTTTTGTGTATCGTTACACTCCTAAACTACAGTGACCTGGGTCTCTCCAGTTGCAAAACAAGTGGAGCACGCTCTGCTGGACAAACTATGTAGTTACACAATTTACAAGCATTTTATCCGCATTATATGTTCTGTAAAAAAAAAAGTTCATTTTGGTGGCATATCTGCGTCATATACGCCGATACCGATATATCTGCGACAGGCTCATATCGGCCGATAAAATCGGCAGACCAATAAATCGGTCGGGCTCTACATTTTATGTAGGGATGCACAATATATCGGCCACCATATCGGTATCGGCCGATATATGATCATTTTTAATGTTATCGTTATCAGCCCAATCAGAAATTTTGGCCGATATATTAAAGCTGATAAATAATGTATTCCTTCAGCTGAGACACTTCAGATGCGCACTGTTCAACAACATGATGGTTTTAAATTGCTTGAAATATGATTGAAATTACCTCAAAAAAGGAAAATACAGTTCAGTGCAACGTGCAAGTCTGTCATATGGGCTACATAACATTATAATGAGAAGATTATAATTGTGTTTGGGACATGGATTTTAGTCTTGAGACTTTAGTTTTTTGTAATCAGGCTCTTAACATTTATATAAAAATTTGGATTTAGATTTATCGTCCAATATATCGGTTATCGGTATCAGCCAAAATGTTCATATCTGCGCATCTCTTAATTTTATGCAATGCAGTTTCCATAGATGTGATGCCTAAAGAACCAGAGTGAATAACACAAAACAAATATATTCCCTTCTGAAGAAACAGCGTAGACCAGTTTAGTTAAAACCAGCATTAAAATGCCCAAACAAATCGAGTCGTTTTAGCAGGTTATAAAGGATTCTGGTTATATGGTAAGACTCTGAGACGGATGGAAGTATTTTAAAGATCTTCCTCTCAGGAAAATACTTGAATATGAGTTTGTGGTTGAAGAGCTGATGTCATGTCTGTTGTGTCTGTAACAGGTTGTTTGAGACCCATCCGGAGTGTAAAGACGTTTTCTTCCTCTTTCGAGACGTGGAGGATCTGGAGAGGTTACGCACCAGCAGGGAGCTTCGTGCACACGGCCTGCGGTCAGTATACACACTTCATAGTGGTCAGAAACACACACACCCTAGTTCTCTGCATCTGTTTACACACAGTTTGTGTGACCATTATATGATGACTAGGGGTATCAGCAGATTAAAAGGGCAGAATCCTTCCAAAATATAGTGCATTACATTTACATTTATGCATTTGGCAGACGCTTTTATCCAAAACGCGAGGAACAAAAGGCAATTCATCAAAGAGACAATAATAAGTGCAATATACAGTGCCAGGTTTATTAGACAACTAGATTTAGGAGTGAACTAGAGGAGATGAGCAATGTGTTTTTCATAATGTGAGTTTGAGTACATTGGTTGAAGGGTGATGAAGATCGACATCCTGATGTGCAAATCAAACAAAAGGTCTTTATATCAGGTCATTATTTCTGCTTTCTAATGAACATGAGAAATGCATTTCTCTTCTAATGCCTTTATACATATATTTATAGTTATAAGAGCCTGGATTGATTTCATCAATCTGTCAGAGATAATTATCAGTACAACTGAAGACACTCAAAGCAAAGCACTTAGTAGAACAAAACCTATTTATTTATTTATTTATTTATAACCGTGTATGACCAAAAATGCAACTTTTCAGTAAATGGAAAAAATACAGTATTTTTTAAATGATGAAACACTCATACAATTATGACAAAATTCAAAATTATGATAAAGTAAATATTGACATACTGAGTCAGTTGGAATTGGAAGTTGGAATTATGACATTAAAAAGTCATAATCATTATGACATACAAAGTTGAAATTATGATGTCATAATTATTTTTGTCATAATTACTTAGTATAAGTCAAAAGTATGGAAAAAAATTGAACTTTTTTGTTATAATTTTGACTTTTGTCATAATTGACTTTTTATGACAAGTCAAAATTATGACATACTGAGACCGCATAATGATTATGAAAGTCATAATTATTATAAAAAGTAAAAGTTCTAACCGTCAAATTTATGATAGTCAGAATTATGAAATTGAAAGCCAATTATTATGACATACAAAGTTGAAATGATGACAGAAGTAAAAAATTATGACAAAAAATTGACATACTGAGTCATAATTATGACAAAAGTAAAATGGCAAAAAGTAAATATTATGACAAAAGTAAAAATTAACATATTGAGTCATAATTATGACAAGTCAAATTTATGACATACTGAGTCATAATTATTATGAAAAAAAAAACATAATTATGACAAAAGTAAAAATTATGAAAAAAAAACATCAAGCTGTCTGAGATAATTGCCAGTACAGCTGAAGACACTCAAACCAAAGCACTTACTAGAACAACTCATATTTATTTATTTACCTTGTATGACCAAAAATGCTACTTTTCAGTAAATGGAAGAAATTCTTTATTTTTTAAATGATGAAACACGGTTAAAGTTGATATAGTGGCTTTATATACAGTATGGTCAGACACTAGCACGTGTCGTTATATTAATATCATTTTACCAAAATCAAGCTTGAATGGAGTTCAACCAGCGAATGCCGAACATTTACGTGTTTTGTCGGTCATTAGAACAGCAATAGGTGCATCCCTAGACAGCAACATAGTGTCGGCCCAGATCCGGCCCACATCTGGGTCACGACACTATGTTGCTGTGTAGTTTGTTTCATCAACTTATATAGATATAGTGTTTCTTGAGTAAAGAAAACACTGTACTTATTCAAACACCCAGTTTTTTATGTACCATTGCATTGCAAACAAGCAGAAACGCTCCAAACTGTGTGTAGCACTTCATTCACGATAGAGGTGGGCGGAGTTATGAGGTTTGACTGACAGTTTGAGGAGCCAATGGAGCTACGAGGTTTAGTCACAAGCTCTTTTAATACTTTTCATTGGTTAAATATTGACAGATGTAAAGGGGGACCAATAGTATAGAAGCTTGTTATCGCAAAATCTTGTTCCACAGAATAAAAATTTTTAAAAGATAATTGCGACTATTTATCTCACAATTGCGAGTTATAAAGTCCAAATTTAAGGAAAAAATAGACTGACTTTTTCCCTCAGAATTGCGACTTTATATCATGCAATTCTGACTTTATAACTCTCAATTGTGAGATTAAAAAGTCACAATTACCTTTTTTATTTTTTATTCTGCGGCGGAAACAAGCTTCCATACAATAGTAATGATTCATGATACAAAATACAAATGACGAAATATGGAGATAATTTATCATTTAATTAATTTTAATTGATTTAGCAGACACTTATGCAAAGCAACTTATAAATGTGGAACATCAAAAGCAATTTTTTGCTGAGCAAACAATATTCATAGTACTATACAATGCAAAAAGTAATAGCCTAAATGCAGTGAAATGCCCAAAAGAAGAAACTTTTTTTTTTTTTTTTTATAATAATCTATAGTATTAATAAGTTCTAGTAAGTTCTTTGGTTTGAGTGTCTTCAGCTGTACTGCTAATTTTCTCTGACAGCTTCATGAAATCACTTCAGGCTTTTATAAATGCATGTTTAAAGGCATTAGAAGGGCGATGCATGTGTTGGGTTCATTAGAGAGCAGAAATAATAATGAGCCGTTACAGTTCAGATCATGACAGGGATATAAAGAGCTTTTGTTTGATTTGCACACCGGGATGTTGGATCTCACAGCGACAGAAAGAGAAAAACAAAAGATCGAGAGCCAGTAGTGCTTTATTATAGCGAGAGATTACCTTTAATTGACAGGCATCATGTGACAACATGACCGAACACACAGATGCACATGTTTATCACATACTGTATGTGCTTTTACACCATAGTACTTTATTTGTAAGGAATTCATCTAGATGTTTTTGTCTCTATGACCCAATGAAATCAAAGCATGCACAAAATATCAGATAAACTATACAAAAATGGCATTATCTGATAGTGGAATCCATTAACGCAAAATACCACAGGGATGATTGAATTTTGCAAATGGACACATTAAATGCAATGCAACAATTATTTATTCTGTTTCATGGACAATATTATTGTTCAGCCTCAAGTGGCTGAAAAACATCAGAAATGTGATAAATCTGATTCATTAATGATCATATTCTGATCATCCACTAGTCTAACTGTAGCTGGTTATAATCATGCAACTAAACAATAGTGCATTTATTAATATGAGATGTGCAGAATCTATAATAAAGCATGTTTCTAGTGTTAGAGTTGATAAGAGGCACTACATGATGTTTACTATTGTTATCTGACTGCTCTACACACACACTGATCTACACACACACTGATTCACTGCGTTTGCTCTCAAATCCCCCGAACACCAATTACCAATTGAATGTGGTGTTGCTTTAAAGGCCGAGAGGCTGTTGAGCGAAACATTAGCGTGTGTGTGTGTGTAGTGTGTAGTGTGTAATGAGGCCGCGGGCCGATCGCTCTTCACAGCATGAAAACAGAATGAGCGCTCAGATTAGCTCTGTGCTGTCTGATCTGAGTGTTTGGGTGACAGCTGTCAATCTGAGAGTCACACTCAACTTTATCATGGCACACGTGAAACGCTCTAAATAAGTGACCGGTGTCTCTGCCGTATGGAAGAATGCTTTCACCACAGAGGAAAAATAAAAAATCCCGCTTTTGTACATTTTAAAAGACACAAAGTCAAACTTATGGCACTAAAAGTCATATTTATTATGATATATAGGTCCAAATTATGACAAGTCAGACATTTATATAAAAAATCAGAATAATGACATAAAAAGTCAAAATTTGAACATACTGAGTCATAATTATGATAAAAGTTTATGATAAATTATGACAGTCAAATTTATGAGTCAGAATTATGAAAACTTGACGAAAGTAAAAATTATGTCAAAATTATGACAAGTAATTGATAATTCATAATTATTATGAAAAGTAAAAATTATGACAAATAATTGACAAAAGTGCAAATTATGACACAAGTCATAATTATGACAAAGTCAGTTATGACAGAAAAGTCAATTATGACAGTAAATATTATGATATAAGTATAAATTTACAAAACAATCATAATTATGACTAAGTCATCAACTCATCAATTTTTCCTTCTAGATAAAGATTTGCTTTGCTCCATTTGTGCACTTTGCATCAAATGTATATTTCATATAATTATTTGGTAAAAATGCATCTGATCATGGACCTTCAGTCAAATAAAAAGATTGTGTTATTAATCTTGATATAAATTCACAGAGATCCCTAGATGTCAAGCTCCAAAAAATCACAAACAAATAAACAGCACTACAAACACTCGTCTGTAGATTGTGATTGTGCATCAAATATGTTTCATATAATTCTCAAAAAGTCATAAATATGACAAAATTAAATCACAGTTATTCTCATTTTATGTGTCAGAATTGATTTTGTCTTTTCATCTCATAATTATGAATTGGTATGAAATAATGTTGTTGTCTTGTCTCATTATTATGATGTAGAAAAGCATGATTTGTTTTTTGCCTTGAGCTCATCTTATATTCAACAATATTATTGATCTGCCTGCATTGACACCATTATATGAGAACTGAACTGAGCTGGACGATGACATCACGGTTTTCTCCAGAGGGGCTATATATATAAATTAACTAAAGGAATAACTTTTTCACAACAAGCAGTCCAAATCCTAACAGTCCTTATAGCTTTCGTATTAGTAGATACTGAAATCACATAATTTTCCATTTCTTTTAAGAAGACAGGTTTACAGTTTGAAAAGTTGCTTAGGAAAAAAAATAAATGAATAACAAACCAGATATTTTCGTTTGTGTTGTCTGAGTCAAAATAAATAAAGGTGACTTGTGTTGTTCTGCAGAGTGATGTCGTTCATCGAGAAGAGTGTAGCGAGACTCGATCAGCTGGAGCGGTTGCAGACTCTGGCGCTGGAACTGGGAAAGAGCCACTATCGCTACAACGCTCCACCCAAGTATTACGGGGTAACAATCCTCTCAAACACACGCTAGTTCTGTAACGTTTACTGGGTAACAATCCTCTCAAACACACGCTAGTTCTGTAACGTTTACTGGGTAACAATCCTCTCAAACACACGCTAGTTCTGTAACCTTTACGGGGTAACAATCCTCTCAAACACACGCTAGTTCTGTGACCTTTACTGGGTAACAATCCTCTCAAACACACGCCAGTTCTGTGACCTTTACGGGGTAACAATCCTCTCAAACACACGCTAGTTCTGTAACCTTTACGGGGTAACAATCCTCTCAAACACACGCTAGTTCTGTGACCTTTACTGGGTAACAATCCTCTCAAATACACGCTAGTTCTGTGACCTTTACGGGGTAACAATCCTCTCAAACACACGCTAGTTCTGTGACCTTTACGGGGTAACAATCCTCTCAAACACACGCTAGTTCTGTAACCTTTACGGGGTAATAATTCTCTCAAACACACGCTAGTTCTGTAACCTTTACGGGGTTACAATCAAACACTCGCTAGTTCTGTAACCTTTACTGGGTAACAATCCTCTCAAACACACGCTAGTTCTGTGACCTTTACGGGGTAACAATCCTCTCAAACACACGCTAGTTCTGTAACCTTTACTGGGTAACAATCCTCTCACGCTAGTTCTGTAACTTTTACGGGGTAACAATCCTCTCAAACACGCGCTAGTTCTGTGACCTTTACGGGGTAACAATCCTCTCAAACACACGCTAGTTCTGTGACCTTTACGGGGTAACAATCCTCTCAAACACACGCTAGTTCTGTGACCTTTACTGGGTAACAATCCTCTCAAACACACGCTAGTTCTGAAACCTTTACGGGGTAACAATCCTCTCAAACACACGCTAGTTCTGTAACCTTTACGGTGTAACAATCCTCTCAAACACACGCTAGTTCTGTAACCTTTACTGGGTAACAATCCTCTCAAACACACGCTAGTTCTGTGACCTTTACGGGGTAACAATCCTCTCAAACACACGCTAGTTCTGTGACCTTTACGGGGTAACAATCCTCTCAAACACACGCTAGT
The DNA here is from genome assembly GCA_026230005.1 of Gila orcuttii. Taxonomy (NCBI): domain Eukaryota; kingdom Metazoa; phylum Chordata; class Actinopteri; order Cypriniformes; family Leuciscidae; genus Gila; species Gila orcuttii. The sequence continues at coordinate 2,937,603 of JAPDVR010000013.1, read as the reverse complement.
TCTGTAACCTTTACTGGGTAACAATCCTCTCAAACACACGCTAGTTCTGTGACCTTTACTGGGTAACAATCCTCTCAAACACACACTAGTTCTGAAACCTTTACGGGGTAACAATCCTCTCAAACACACGCTAGTTCTGTGACCTTTACTGGGTAACAATCTTCTCAAACACACGCTAGTTCTGTGACCTTTACGGGGTAACATTCCTCTCAAAAAAACGCTAGTTCTGTGACCTTTACTGGGTAACAATCCTCTCAAACACACGCTAGTTCTGTGACCTTTACTGGGTAACAATCCTCTCAAACACACGCTAGTTCTGTGACCTTTACTGGGTAACAATCCTCTCAAACACACGCTAGTTCTGAGACCTTTACGGGGTAACATTCCTCTCAAACACACGCTAGTTCTGTGACCTTTACTGGGTAACAATCCTCTCAAACACACGCTAGTTCTGAGACCTTTACGGGGTTACAATCCTCTCAAACACACGCTAGTTCTGTGACCTTTACTGGGTAACAATCCTCTCAAACAAACGCTAGTTCTGTGACCTTTACTGGGTAACAATCCTCTCAAACACACACTAGTTCTGAAACCTTTACGGGGTAACAATCCTCTCAAACACACGCTAGTTCTGTGACCTTTACGGGGTAACAATCCTCTCAAACACACGCTAGTTCTGTGACCTTTACGGGGTAACAATCCTCTCAAACACACGCTAGTTCTGTAACCTTTACGGGGTAACATTCCTCTCAAACACACGCTAGTTCTGTGACCTTTACTGGGTAACAATCCTCTCAAACACACGCTAGTTCTGTAACCTTTACGGGGTAACAATCTTCTCAAACACACGCTAGTTCTGTGACCTTTACGGGGTAACATTCCTCTCAAACACACGCTAGTTCTGTGACCTTTACTGGGTAACAATCCTCTCAAACACACGCTAGTTCTGTAACCTTTACGGGGTAACAATCTTCTCAAACACACGCTAGTTCTGTGACCTTTACGGGGTAACATTCCTCTCAAACACACGCTAGTTCTGTGACCTTTACGGGGTAACAATCCTCTCAAACACACGCTAGTTCTGTGACCTTTACTGGGTAACAATCCTCTCAAACACACGCTAGTTCTGTAACCTTTACGGGGTAACAATCCTCTCAAACACACCCTAGTTCTGTGACCTTTACGGGGTAACAATCCTCTCAAACACACACTAGTTCTGTAACCTTTACTGGGTAACAATCCTGTCAAACACACGCTAGTTCTGTGACCTTTACTGGGTAACAATCCTCTCAAACACACGCTAGTTCTGTTACATTTACGGGGTAACAATCCTCTCAAACACACGCTAGTTCTGTAACCTTTACCGGGTAACAATCCTCTCAAACACACGCTAGTTCTGTGACCTTTACGGGGTAACAATCCTCTCAAACACACGCTAGTTCTGTGACCTTTACGGGGTAATAATTTTCTCAAACACACGCTAGTTCTGTAACCTTTACGGGGTAACAATCCTCTCAAACACACGCTAGTTCTGTAACCTTTACGGGGTAAAAATCCTCTCAAACACACGCTAGTTCTGTAACCTTTACGGGGTAATAATTCTCTCAAACACACGCTAGTTCTGTGACCTTTACGGGGTAACAATCCTCTCAAACACACGCTAGTTCTGTGACCTTTACGGGGTAACAATCCTCTCAAACACACGCTAGTTCTGTAACCTTTACTGGGTAACAATCCTCTCAAACACACGCTAGTTCTGTGACCTTTACTGGGTAACAATCCTCTCAAACACACACTAGTTCTGAAACCTTTACGGGGTAACAATCCTCTCAAACACACGCTAGTTCTGTGACCTTTACTGGGTAACAATCTTCTCAAACACACGCTAGTTCTGTGACCTTTACGGGGTAACATTCCTCTCAAACACACGCTAGTTCTGTGACCTTTACTGGGTAACAATCCTCTCAAACACACGCTAGTTCTGTGACCTTTACTGGGTAACAATCCTCTCAAACACACGCTAGTTCTGAGACCTTTACGGGGTTACAATCCTCTCAAACACACGCTAGTTCTGTGACCTTTACTGGGTAACAATCCTCTCAAACAAACGCTAGTTCTGTGACCTTTACTGGGTAACAATCCTCTCAAACACACACTAGTTCTGAAACCTTTACGGGGTAACAATCCTCTCAAACACACGCTAGTTCTGTGACCTTTACGGTGTAACAATCCTCTCAAACACACGCTAGTTCTGTGACCTTTACGGGGTAACAATCCTCTCAAACACACGCTAGTTCTGTAACCTTTACGGGGTAACAATCCTCTCAAACACACGCTAGTTCTGTGACCTTCACGGGGTAACATTCCTCTCAAACACACGCTAGTTCTGTGACCTTTACTGGGTAACAATCCTCTCAAACATACGCTAGTTCTGTAACCTTTACGGGGTAACAATCTTCTCAAACACACGCTAGTTCTGTGACCTTTACGGGGTAACATTCCTCTCAAACACACGCTAGTTCTGTGACCTTTACGGGGTAACAATCCTCTCAAACACACGCTAGTTCTGTGACCTTTACTGGGTAACAATCCTCTCAAACACACGCTAGTTCTGTAACCTTTACGGGGTAACAATCCTCTCAAACACACGCTAGTTCTGTGACCTTTACGGGGTAACAATCCTCTCAAACACACACTAGTTCTGTAACCTTTACTGGGTAACAATCCTGTCAAACACACGCTAGTTCTGTGACCTTTACTGGGTAACAATCCTCTCAAACACACGCTAGTTCTGTTACATTTACGGGGTAACAATCCTCTCAAACACACGCTAGTTCTGTAACCTTTACCGGGTAACAATCCTCTCAAACACACGCTAGTTCTGTGACCTTTACGGGGTAACAATCCTCTAAAACACACGCTAGTTCTGTGACCTTTACGGGGTAATAATTTTCTCAAACACACGCTAGTTCTGTAACCTTTACGGGGTAACAATCCTCTCAAACACACGCTAGTTCTGTAACCTTTACGGGGTAAAAATCCTCTCAAACACACGCTAGTTCTGTAACCTTTACGGGGTAATAATTCTCTCAAACACACGCTAGTTCTGTAACCTTTACGGTGTAACAATCCTGTCAAACACACGCTAGTTCTGTGACCTTTACTGGGTAACAATCCTCTCAAACACACGCTAGTTCTGTGACCTTTCAGGGCTCGACATTAAGGCTTGTCCGCTTGTCCGGGACAAGTGGATTTTTTTGTAGGACAAGTGGAAAAGAAAATTAGTTGTCCCACTGGACAAGTTACATTTTAAACAAAATAAAATGGCATGTTACTTCACGTTATGTGCCACTCATTACGTCGATTTTACAGATTTAATTTGACCGATTTGAAACGAACACATTTTTTCCCCACAATACGTTGAACCAGCGTCCAGCTCAGAATGCTTTGATTGGCCAATCAAGAGTTTAAACATTTTTACCTGACTCAAGAACAGTGGTGGAGAGTGATGTTTCTTCAGGGTCCGCAGCCCGGCCAAGCACTAGGAAAAGCTCCAAAAACAAGTCACCTTACAACAACAGCACCATACGAATTAAAACGGGAACGAAAATCTGTAATCAAATGGAAAGATGAATTCGACTGGGTTATTTATGAAGATGGTGTAAGGAACTCAGCTTTTTGGAAATATTAATAATCAATAATATCTTGTTATTATTAATTATAAATATTTGGGTCAGTTAATTGGATTAACTTGATGTGGCTGAATTAATATTACAATCAATTAATCAGTTCGTCCAACGAACTCTTTTGATTATTAATTTATTCTAAGAAAAGGGTATCTTCCATGGCCACAGAAGAATAATTATTTCTTCGCATATACCGCACGTTGAGCCAGTAGCAAAAACCGTGATCATAAAGTGACAATGTATTGCAAACAAATCAGAACCAAATACATATTATGTACAAGTTTTATTAACTAAATATAGATATTTATATGAATATAAATAAACTAAACAACATACACACATGAATACATAAATAGGTTAGTGATAGGATGAAATTGGAAACCGGAAGAGGGTCTATGAGAAGAACCATCAGAATTTCATTTTCACATTTCATTGAATTGAATACTTGCATTTGTAATGGGAACAATTCTTGAAGTTGTTGAAAATTGAAGTCGTTGATGGTTCCGGCAGTGTCAAGTGGAAGTTGGTTGAGTGTTCTCTTTCTCCAGGAACGCATGATTGGTTTGGTCAAGGCCTGGGACTCTGTTGAGGCCACGCCGAGTACCCAGGAGAAGTGAGGAAGTCGGAAGGATGGGTGATTGGAGTCGTTGTTGGTTGGAGTCTTTGTTCCAAAACTCCTGAGATTGTCTTTGGTTCTTTGTGAGAGAGTCTCCTCTCTTTTCCATGAGGCCGGATCTGGTTGGGATCCAGGCCTGCTGGAAGGCCTCTTGGCCCCCATGGAGGGGGGAGGTTTTTTTTTCCCCGTATCACCCGAGACCGTGTTTGCGGCAGGATGGAAAACCAAGAGAGTGCGGTCACTATTGCCTGTCTCTGATATAGTCTGAAAAAGAACCACCCCTAAGGTTTGAATGGACCTATGAGTAAGGTGACATGTCCAAGAGGGGAAGCGGCTCTTAGTTGATTTATGGTCTTTGTCCCCAGCGTGCTTAGACTGTTCATTCAAGCTCAAATAGACATAACAAATTCAAATTGCATTCTAAGAGAAGGTGATGTACATCAAAGTATGTGTCATTAAATGAGGATTAATTAGGTAGGAAGAATGATACAGGTGAAGTTATATTGACCGTTGGGTGGTTGTGCAACCACATACACCCCAATCAAACATACCATGTTGTTATACCTAATAGTACACGAGACAGTAAATCATCACGGTTTCTGTGAGGCATGTTCCTTCATAGAACAGAGTAATACCGCAAAGTTTATTTAATTAAAGATTGTCTCTCTCTCTTGAGCATGTGGCCACATTCCTTTGAGGTCGTAAAAGTCTGTTATCAGTCTTAAAGTGTTCTGTAACCGGACACCCGGCTGACAAAGTAACTTCATTTGTGAGGTTAGTTTGGGGGGGGGGGTTCATAGACCTTTATATTGATTAAATATAGTGAATATGAATAATTAGTGTGTGTCTGAATGGTCCAGACCCTACATCCCCCCTTTTCGACCATTGTTGTCCCCCTCAAGGACAACCATGATCGAAGTTGAAAGTGCCGAGAGATCAGACACACCGTTGTCATAGAAGGCTGGAAGGCCATGGTGGCCTCTGGTTGCTCACGTCTTCTGGAGCGGTGGTCGTTCCATGGCGGTTGATGTGGACAGTAGCCCAGTACAGGTCTCTGCAGCAGGTGTTGGGGCAGAAGGTGCCTTGACTGGGTATCACCTGTCATTCTGGAGTTAGGGTGAAATTGTGGTTCTTGAAGAAGGATGAGGTTTCCCGCTTTGATTCAGGTTTGGCCTCAGCAGGGCAGCGTGTGTCTTGGATCAGAGGCTGCAGACCAGCTGAGTTAGAGTAAAGTCATTCTGGAAGACAGTAAACAGCTGTTTCATGGAGTTCACTGTCTGGTTCAGCCGAACGCTGTGGGTGTTGAGAATTACCACAGTTCCCTTCGATGTCTTGCCGATGGACGGCAGGGAGGCACTCTGTGTTGTGAGTTGCCCTTTTAGCTGTGGGATTTCAGTTTGAATTTCAGCCACACGTTGTCTCACGGTGGCTAGGTTCAGTGCGTTGACACTGGACATGCCAATGTTAACAGAGTTCCGACGGCAGCGGCGGTTGTGTCCATCTAGCTCTGCTTGTGTGACAGTTTTTTTTTTTCAAGTTGGTTGAGCATGTGTTCGACATTGGCCTCAGCGTGGGCGAGGGAGTGGAGTCGAACATACACTCTCTGGGTGTGGGTCCTGCAGTTGGTGATAAGGAGTCCCGGTTGTTCCTTCGGGACGCTGCCTGATACCGGACCTGGTGAGATGACCGACTGCGGCTGTCCTCTGGTTGGCTGGAGGCACAGGAAGACTAACCACAGCAGCATCCTGGAACAGACAAAGGGGGGGAGGGAGAGAGAAAGGGAGGAAAGATCTCAGCAACTGTCGTCCTTTGTTGGCTAGGACAGTCTTTCCGCTTCGAGGACGCCGGAATGCCACTTGCTTCGGTGTTCTGGTGCTGTGGTGTGCAGCACATGGTGCGTGATGGGCATACACTGGCATGACCCCCCCTTTTGCACTGTGGCACCACAAGCTTTGGCGCAGGGATGTCATCACGTGCATAACACAGAGTGTTGTCCTGTGAACGCAGCGTGTGCTTGTTGATTTCAGTTGTCTGGGGCACCGGTTGTCGGTGGGTGCAGACAGCATTCGTGGGTGGTTGGAGGGGTTAGAGGTGGTTTCTCATAGTGTCCATTGGTTTGTCATAGTCTTTGGTAAGCTGGAAGGTTGGGGTCAGGTTAAGCAGTGGTTCTGTGACATTTTGGCACACTTGTGGTGAGAGACTAATACATGACCCTAAAAGTTCAGGACCACTGTTTAATGGGTTCGCTAGATATGTAGCATAAAGTTAGGTGTTTCATGTGTATCTAGCCATACATCCTGACCGAATAGACAAGGGAATAGCTGACTGCTATTATTATCAAAGTGGAAATAAAAAATAAATAAATAAATAAATAAAGTAAGTAATCAAAACAGCGGTAATGATCTGAATGTGAGAATAATCAGTAGCACTTGTGACTAAACTTTGGATTTGCCTGGGCCAAAACTCCGTAGTGGGTTACAGCGGTTGCGTGTTCAAGACCACACTGTGTGTGTCCCTCCAAAGGTTTAGTCAACATGCTGATGGAAATTCTCATTACCATACGAATTATTCTCTAGCTACACAGTTTACATGTAGTTAAACTTAAGTTTAATTGACAGGGCATCTGCAAATTTAGCCTACAGCGCTCAGCCAGGACTATGCCTAACTAGTGAAGGTGAAATTTAGCTGAGAAGAATTGAAAGTATGGAAAGTGAAGAATTAGAAACCCTAACTGGGGTTAAAGAAAGTATTCTAGAATACTTTGCACTGTGTAAACAAAAGCTGTAATTAAGGCTTCAAGTGAATGATGCTAACTGCTAACTGTAGAAGTTATTATTTAGCTTAGCCTAAGCTGGATGAACACTAGGTTAGGTTAGCTTAGCCTACCTAGGCTGGTTTGTTTACAAAGTGACATCACAAGTTAGCACTTCCTGTGACCAGTTGTTGTCATGGGAACCAGAGCATGTCAGAACAATTCAACAGTACCTGAAGAATGTCTACACATTTTACCGAGTTATGCATGTTTACACGGGTTAAAAGGGGGCGCCTATACTTTAAGTCTTTCAAGAACTTGATGTTACATTCAGTGAAATGCACATGTGTTTTGGCATTTTCTAATTTTACTCATGGAACTCTTCTCTTTACTTTACACAACTTATTCTATTTGTTTACAGAATAAGGAAATAGATTTGCTGTAAGTCAAAGCTTGTCTAAGCCTATATAGTTACGTCCCTCTCATGCATAAATGCTGACTTTTCAGCGAGTGAACAGTTTTGATCGCTAGGTAGCTCTCTGCTTGTAGATGCAGCTAAAATTTAGGTGAATTACATCAATCTAACAATAATTTGTAAGGCCTTCACATTGTAGAAAGGGGGGCATCACCCAGGTCTACGTATATATAACACTGTCCTGAGCTTTCTTTGTCAGAAACAGGTTTAGCAATACTGCAATTTGGATTTATTTAACCAAAGCAGGATAGATATCGGTAAAGTTTACAAGCTGCTGAGATGAGATTCCTTTGTCAAACAGACTTACGCTTTAATGCTGAACTTACTGATACCAGTTGGAAATCTAAGACTCTTTCACTTACAGTAGAGATGTCAATTCCCGCTATCGTTTTATCTGCATTTAGACAAGCCAGCAACCAGTGATCAAAATGCGTATCGCATGTTGTGTTCCAGTCGGACCGCAATGGTCAAATGCACGCCTGTAGGTTAACAGTAGTTTAAAGCTCAGGTGGTTTTCCTACACTCTGGCATCAAGGTGACGTATGCCCTATTTGGAGCTAGTGTTTCCTGTAACCCTTCATTGTCATGGAAACTAATGTGTAGCAGTGCCAATTCAACCAGCATGTAGCAAATGTTTGTGTCAAAAGAGTCGTGCATAGTCTGTTGGCAGGTGAGGCTTACACGTCCATTCAAGATTTTCTTTATATCAGTAAAATTCTACTTTTAATAATGCAGAGTCTTGCTGCTCTTTGAGCACACATTTTCATCTACTTTAAAAGTTTTATGTCCTATGCTGACCAGGGACTTTTTAGCAGAGTCTTGCATTGTGTTCATGCTGTGTGCCTTCTGGTTTTGCAGTTCAGAATCAATGGGGTCTTAGGAACCCTTTCTGGGGAGGCCTTCTGTGTTAGAGGCCTTCTGCATCAGGTCACGCATCGTTGAGTGGGCATTGCGTGGGGGCAGGTGAAAATATGGTGACTAACTGGTTTTGGAGGAAAAGTTTCTTGAAGCTGGTGTCCTCCTCCGTCACAGGTTCGTTGTAAGTTCCACAGAAAACTCGTTCGGAGTCGGTGGTGGTAGCACAGGCCCTTCTAGGTCTGTCCTGCTTGGTGTCTGGGCAGGGCCCAGCTGGGCTGGATGTGTCCAGATCAGATGGAGTCTGTCTCGGTGTGCCACACCGGTTGGAGACTTTTCCTCCTGCAGCTGCAGGGGCTCTCAGGACACTGGCTGGTGAAGTGTTAAGCCGAGGGCTTTGGCTCCTCCCCCCTTTGTGCAGGGCTGGGGAAGCTTACGCTGCTAATGCGAAGTTCAGCAGGGTACATCTTTCTTGTGGGGTCCATTTGCAGTTGGTTGGACTGTTGCAGTTCTCTTTGGACCACATGGAGTTTGTCCATAATGTTACAGCATCGCTAAGTCAGTGTTCGGACTTCAGCTGCATGTGGATGGCTTTAGCATCTCTCTTTAAGTTCAACCAGTTTTAAGTTCTTTAAGAGAAACAGTTCTTTACCCGGTTGTTGGCAGGTGCTCAGTAGCTGTCAGTCGCCTGAAGACTGGGGATCTCTTTCAGTTGCTCCGCTCTGTCATGGTCTTTGCCTCTGTCCTGTGTCTTCTACCGCTGAGCAAGGTTCGTTCTCTCTGGAATTCTGTGGCTGGCAGTGTTAGTTCATTTACCTCCTGTTTGAGGCCTGTGGGAGCGTGGCCAAGGAGAAGATGAGGCTGGTCAGCTCTTGGTGGCTCAGGCTGGGTGTCAGATGTCCACTTTCGTTGTCGTCTAACGGTTCCTTTCTCTGCCATGGTAGGTCGTTGCCTGCTTCCGGCTAAAGGATGTCCATGACACTGCTCTGCCGGGTCTCCAGGTGGTCCTGGTGGCAGGGCTGGGTGTCTGAGGCCTACTGGCACACTTGTGGGAACACAAGAGAGAAATGGCAAAGGCAAATGCAAGTTTCTACAGAGGTGGTGAGCTATCTGTGTGGGAGAACGGCTATGTGGAGCAGCTAAAATTTAGTGTTGGGGAGCACACACAACAACAAAAATTTTTTTTGAGTATCTTTGACGCGCTTTAAGCAGCATCGACTGATGACTGGGCTCTTACATGTCATAACCTATTACTCAAAAATGCTGATGGTTCTTCTCACATGTTGTGCTATGAGAGTAACAGATAGAGCAAAACCAAAATACAACAATAGGATGAAACCAGAAAAGAAGAGGAAGAAAGGAGTGTTTTACCTATTTAGGTTTAGCTAGGAGACATAGGTAAACATGAGTCACTTATGGGTTATGCTGCTGTTAGACTAAGCTAGCAGGGACACATCAAACATCTCAAGGTCCAAAAGAAGAAGAAGAAACAACGGGAAGTGTTTCCAGTTCTGCCTGGGGCCTACTGTGCGTTTGTGTTTAGCCGTACTTCATGTACTTAGCTTGGTGCTAAGGAGTGAGGATGGGTAAACACAGACAGGAAGTAGGATATTAATGACCTGTGTAACTCGCTAAGGAAACAACAGTCGCTAGATATTGTAATCCTAAAGAGAGAGAGAAGATGAGGATAGTGACTAGTGATCTAAAATAAGGTAAAGGTAAAGTAAGAACGTCCTTATAGCTCTAAGAAAACTAAAAGGGAAAGGGAAGGATATCAAGTAATTTAATTAAATTTCAAATTTAGTTAAGCTTTATTTAGCTGAATATAAGAATTCAGGCTGAAACAAAAGTAAATAAATAAATTGAAATAAAATAAAAATTAAACATTGAGTGTTCTCATAGCTCTGGTAACTAGAGGGGAACTTGAATAAGCAAATTGATTTAATTAAATTCCCAATTTAATTAAATTCAACTTAACTGAATAGGACTATTCAGGCTCAACAGGTGTAAATACACAAAATAAAATAGGGGTAGACTTAAATCAAAATAAAAGAAACACAAATAAAAACCCAAAGTATCTGGGTTTCAATTGAAAGTGAAACCAAAAAGGAGGGGGTCGAGCGAGAGAAAGAGAGAGAGAAGAGAGTGGTTTAACCCTCTTATGAGACGTGCTTCGTGAAGCTCTGACACCAGGGTGAATCATTCGTCTCAAATCATTCGGAGTTTGTATCACTGCTAAGGTCACGTGATTTTATTAAACTGGGCTTCGTTACGCGTCATAGCTGTTTCGAAATTGTTTTAAATTTCAACGGTTCGTGAACCAGTGTGTATCTGGTCTCTATGTGATCTTGTATCACTTTATAGATTTGTACACATTTAATGACGCATTTGATAAAGGGTCTGATTGACTTTCAAGTCAAGCTTTCATAAAACGAGCCCTACAGTTTACTATGATATTGTGCCTTGAAAGACACCTCATATTAAACGATATTAGGTAGCTCGCGGATTGCCATTACCTGATTACACCTTTTGATAAAACCTTTGCGATTGGTTTGTAAAAGGTGTTCCGTTGATTTGAGTTTCCGCTACACTTCCACTGTTTTGACCAGCAGGGGTCGCCAGCGAGGGCGCTTCAAACAAAGAATCATTTGTGACGCAGTTGACTCCTTTTGATTCAAAGCCTCGAAGAGCTTTGACTCTCATTACTCGTGTTCAAATCACTCAGTTCAAATCACGCAAAATCTATAGTCTTTGGTTTAAGGTTACACTTTACGCTCTAAAGTGTCTAAGGTTTTTAGGCGGTGCTAAAACTATCACTCGAGGTAGAGGGTTTTACTTGTAAATTATGCGTGTAAGTTAGGATTGAGGGAGCTATTGGCTACAACCGTCGCTTGTTTACACGAGGGTCTGTGAGATTGGTGCTGTTGTCAGAAAAACTAGATAGGAACGCCTGCTCGCGTTCCGGACGCAATGCCAACCAACAACACAGATCGGCCGGAGCAGCGGACGAGCTGTGCTGAAAGTTTGCACTGAGTCTCTCGCTTAGGCACATGACGTTGCATGTGAGTGACTCTTTCACAAATCAAACAGCACCGTTCTTTCCCAGACAATGGCAAATTAGCCTACTAGTTAGCTAGGCTAGAATTTATACCACTAATTTGACGCGATTGTTTCATATGAGCGCTTCGGCGGTTTAATATGAATACAATGAAGTAACGAACAACAAGGCCTTGATTGGTGACTGAGGAGCATCGCTCAGATCACCTTCAAAATGCTGAGAATGGAGTTTTCTTCGTCCATAATCAGATTAATTTGTTCTGGTACCATTTATACGCGCGGCTAATCTGAGATTTCTCCGTCAGAGAAGGTTTAACGTACGCTCGACTTCTATCTGAAATTAGGATTTCTTCGCTAATATCAGGAGTTTCTTATCGTACGATTTAAATATGCATTATAGCATTTGAGAAACTTTCTGCCATTCGTCGGAAGGCATATTCAGGCTATAGTTTTGCTGATTTCAGATACTTGTGCGTGTGTATGAGATGTTAATAACAACTTATGGGACAACATATGATTGATTACTGTCTGCTTGCATACAATGTTTAATACGATGCCTTAAAATTCTCCACCATAATGTAAGGAACTCAGCTTTTTGGAAATATTAATAATCAATAATATCTTGTTATTATTAATTATAAATATTTGGGTCAGTTAATTGGATTAACTTGATGTGGCTGAATTAATATTACAATCAGTTAATCAGTTCGTCCAACGAACTCTTTTGATTATTAATTTATTCTAAGAAAAGGGTATCTTCCATGGCCACAGAAGAATAATTATTTCTTCGCATATACCGCACGTTGAGCCAGTAGCAAAAACCGTGATCATAAAGTGACAATGTATTGCAAACAAATCAGAACCAAATACATATTATGTACAAGTTTTATTAACTAAATATAGATATTTATATGAATATAAATAAACTAAACAACATACACACATGAATACATAAATAGGTTAGTGATAGGATGAAATTGGAAACCGGAAGAGGGTCTATGAGAAGAACCATCAGAATTTCATTTTCACATTTCATTGAATTGAATACTTGCATTTGTAATGGGAACAATTCTTGAAGTTGTTGAAAATTGAAGTCGTTGATGGTTCCGGCAGTGTCAAGTGGAAGTTGGTTGAGCGTTCTCTTTCTCCAGGAACGCATGATTGGTTTGGTCAAGGCCTGGGACTCTGTTGAGGCCACGCCGAGTACCCAGGAGAAGTGAGGAAGTCGGAAGGATGGGTGATTGGAGTCGTTGTTGGTTGGAGTCTTTGTTCCAAAACTCCTGAGATTGTCTTTGGTTCTTTGTGAGAGAGTCTCCTCTCTTTTCCATGAGGCCGGATCTGGTTGGGATCCAGGCCTGCTGGAAGGCCTCTTGGCCCCCATGGAGGGGGGAGGGGGGTTTTCCCCGTATCACCCGAGACCGTGTTTGCGGCAGGATGGAAAACCAAGAGAGTGCGGTCACTATTGCCTGTCTCTGATATAGTCTGAAAAAGAACCACCCCTAAGGTTTAAATGGTCCTATGAGTAAAGTGACATGTCCAAGAGGGGAAGCGGCTCTTAGTTGATTTATGGTCTTTGTCCCCAGCGTGCTTAGACTGTTCATTCAAGCTCAAATAGACATAACAAATTCAAATTGCATTCTAAGAGAAGGTGATGTACATCAAAGTATGTGTCATTAAATGAGGATTAATTAGGTAGGAAGAATGATACAGGTGAAGTTATATTGACCGTTGGGTGGTTGTGCAACCACATACACCCCAATCAAACATACCATGTTGTTATACCTAATAGTACACGAGACAGTAAATCATCACGGTTTCTGTGAGGCATGTTCCTTCATAGAACAGAGTAATACCGCAAAGTTTATTTAATTAAAGATTGTCTCTCTCTCTTGAGCATGTGGCGCATGTGGCCACATTCCTTTGAGGTCGTAAAAGTCTGTTATCAGTCTTAAAGTGTTCTGTAACCGGACACCCGGCTGACAAAGTAACTTCATTTGTGAGGTTAGTTTTGGGGGGGAGTTTCATAGACCTTTATATTGATTAAATATAGTGAATATGAATAATTAGTGTGTGTCTGAATGGTCCAGACCCTACAATGGAGTTATGCTCTGTGGCGTCTGTCGGGGGCAACCCAACCTGGCTGACAAGCTAAGTGACGTTAGCTAGCTAGCCGTGTACTGTAAACAACCATTAACAGAATTTGTATTAGGGCTGCACGACATTGGTAAAAAAATGACATTGCGATATTTTATTTTTCTGCGATATATATATATAACGTTAAGGGATAATGTAGAGCGAGCTTCGATTAGCGTCGGGGTCCTAATCAGCCTGAACGTTACATTATCCCGCTTATTACATGGCTACCTACCAAATAAATCAATAATTTTACACAAAATATTAATTTAAAAAGGAGTTTATTGATTTAAAAACGATTGTATGGCTTCCGCTAAAGAAAATAGTCCGTTCCGTCTCTACGGTTAGAATCCATGGCAACGCTCTGTTTTTCATGGCAGTGAGTCGGTTTAAAGGAGTCATTAACGTTAGTTCGCGAATCGGACGTGTCATTAACGGACCACGGCACACGTTGTGTGATTATACAGGCAGTTTAGGACATCGCACAAGATTTGTGTCAACACAGAAAACATTTCATCACTGGATAAGATTTTTTTTGTTTATTGAAAGTGTGGTTTATGTCATCTGAATGTGTGGAACGCTTTTCAGAGAAGATAAGGCAACGTTATTTTAGCACAATTCACAACCAGTGGTAGTTCAGAAAAAAAACTTTGGTCTTCTGACCTTTTACCATTGTGTATTCTCAAAGATATTCAGTCAACTCAATTCATTAATATGCACGAGGGAGGGAGAGAGAGCAAGACAGTTTGAAGACGGTGAGAGAGTGCACGCGCGCAACCGGGGCTTTCACTCTCTCTGCTCCTTCTCTCGGTTGAACAAGCGCAGCAGTCACTCATCTACATCACTCACCGGTCAAATAAGGCTTTGGTGGGACAAAAATACGGTTTAGAAAGGCTGACAGAAAACAGTGGGCAAGTTCCAGTTTTCTTGCGCTTGATGTTTAAACTGACAGGACTTGCAAATTGATTACCCGGACAAGTGACTTTTGTGCATGGACAAGTGAAACACAAATTTACTTGTCCAGAGGACAAGTGCCTCAAAAAGTTAATGTCGAGCCCTGCCTTTACTGGGTAACAATCCTCTCAAACACACGCTAGTTCTGTAACCTTTACGGGGTTACAATCAAACACTCGCTAGTTCTGTAACCTTTACGGGGTAATAATTCTCTCAAACACACGCTAGTTCTTTGACCTTTACGGGGTAACAATCCTCTCAAACACACGCTAGTTCTGTAACCTTTACGGGGTTACAATCAAACACTCGCTAGTTCTGTAACCTTTACTGGGTAACAATCCTCTCAAACACACGCTAGTTCTGTGACCTTTACGGGGTAACAATCCTCTCAAACACACGCTAGTTCTGTGACCTTTACGGGGTAACAATCCTCTCAAACACACGCTAGTTCTGTGACCTTTACGGGGTAACAATCCTCTCAAACACACGCTAGTTCTGTAACCTTTACGGGGTAACAATCCTCTCAAATACACGCTAGTTCTGAAACCTTTACGGGGTAACAATCCTCTCAAACACGCTAGTTCTGTAACCTTTATGGGGTAACAATCCTCTCAAACACACACTAGTTCTCTAACCTTTACTGGGTAACAATCCTCTCAAACACACGCTAGTTCTGTAACCTTTACTGGGTAAAAATCCTCTCAAACACACACTTGTTCTGTGACCTTTACTGGGTAACAATCCTCTCAAACACACGCTAGTTCTGTGACCTTTACTGGGTAACAATCCTCTCAAACACACGCTAGTTCTGTGACCTTTACTGGGTAACAATCCTCTCAAACACACGCTAGTTCTGTAACCTTTACGGGGTAACAATCCTCTCAAACACACGCTAGTTCTGTAACCTTTACTGGGTAACAATCCTCTCAAACACACGCTAGTTCTGTAACCTTTACTGGGTAACAATCCTCTCAAACACACACTAGTTCTGTAACCTTTACTGGGTAACAATCCTCTCAAACACACGCTAGTTTTGTGACCTTTACTGGGTAACAATCCTCTCAAACACACGCTAGTTCTGTGACCTTTACTGGGTAACAATCCTCTCAAACACACGCTAGTTTTGTGACCTTTACTGGGTAACAATCCTCTCAAACACACGCTAGTTCTGTGACCTTTACTGGGTAACAATCCTCTCAAACACACACTAGTTCTGTGACCTTTACTGGGTAACAATCCTCTCAAACACACGCTAGTTCTGTAACCTTTACTGGGTAACAATCCTCTCAAACACACGCTAGTTCTGTGACCTTTACTGGGTAACAATCCTCTCAAACACACACTAGTTCTGTGACCTTTACTGGGTAACAATCCTCTCAAACACACGCTAGTTCTGTAACCTTTACTGGGTAACAATCCTCTCAAACACACACTAGTTCTGTAACCTTTACTGGGTAACAATCCTCTCAAACACACGCTAGTTTTGTGACCTTTACTGGGTAACAATCCTCTCAAACACACGCTAGTTCTGTGACCTTTACTGGGTAACAATCCTCTCAAACACACACTAGTTCTGTGACCTTTACCGGGTAACAATCCTCTCAAACACACGCTTGTTCTGTAACCTTTACGGGGTAACAATCCTCTCAAACACACGCTAGTTCTGTGACCTTTACGGGGTAACAATCCTCTCAAACACACACTAGTGCTGTGACCTTTACTGGGTAACAATCCTCTCAAACACACGCTAGTTCTGTGACCTTTACTGGGTAACAATCCTCTCAAACACACGCTAGTTCTGTAACCTTTACGGGGTAACAATCCTCTCAAACACACGCTTGTTCTGTAACCTTTACGGGGTAACAATCCTCTCAAACACACGCTAGTTCTGTGACCTTTACGGGGTAACAATCCTCTCAAACACACGCTAGTGCTGTGACCTTTACTGGGTAACAATCCTCTCAAACACACGCTAGTTCTGTGACCTTTACTGGGTAACAATCCTCTCAAACACACACTAGTTCTGTGACCTTTACTGGGTAACAATCCTCTCAAACACACGCTAGTTCTGTAACCTTTACTGGGTAACAATCCTCTCAAACACACGCTAGTTCTGTAACCTTTACTGGGTAACAATCCTCTCAAACACACGCTAGTTCTGTAACCTTTACTGGGTAACAATCCTCTCAAACACACGCTAGTTCTGTAACCTTTACTGGGTAACAATCCTCTCAAACACGCTAGTTCTGTAACCTTTACGGGGTAACAATCCTCTCAAACACACGCTAGTTCTGTAACCTTTACGGGGTAACAATCCTCTCAAACACACGCTAGTTCTGTGACCTTTACTGGGTAACAATCCTCTCAAACACACGCTAGTTCTGTAACCTTTACTGGGTAACAATCCTCTCAAACACACACTTGTTCTGTGACCTTTACTGGGTAACAATCCTCTCAAACACACGCTAGTTCTGTAACCTTTACTGGGTAACAATCCTCTCAAACACACACTTGTTCTGTGACCTTTACTGGGTAACAATCCTCTCAAACACACGCTAGTTCTGTGACCTTTACTGGGTAACAATCCTCTCAAACACACGCTAGTTCTGTAACCTTTACGGGGTAACAATCCTCTCAAACACACACTTGTTCTGTGACCTTTACGGGGTAACAATCCTCTCAAACACACACTTGTTCTGTGACCTTTACGGGGTAACAATCCTCTCAAACACACGCTAGTTCTGTGACCTTCAGCGCTTTCATCCTCACGTATTTCACTCGACTGGAGTGGAAATACAATACAATTAAATTCCCTCATCAAAACATCACATGGATCATAACAGATGTGCAGTTTGTGCTCTGTGTCTTTTTCCTGAAATTCTTCTGATCATCGTCTGTGGAATAAAATAGATGATTCTATACAACAATAGCTTACAGTCCATTTTGGATTTTAAAAATATATATATTTTTTTGGTTGTTTTTGGAGCTTGACAGCTGGGGATCAGTGTGAACTTATGTGTAGATTATTTATAAAAATATTTTTTTTTATGGAAGATCCATTATCAAATTTATCTTACCAAAGAAAGTTTTCTGTGCAGTTTGTAAGCTTTTTTTCCACATGCATATTTTATGTAACTTTAAAATTCTCATCATGGATCTTTTGCGAATAAAATGTATTATTTTTTTGTATACCACTATAGTTCAGTCTTTTGTAGTATTTATTTGTAATTTTTGGAGCATTCTGTGCATTTATGTGAAGATTATTTACAAAATCTTTTTGGTCCATTATCAGATGAATTTTACCAAAGAATTATATGAAAATATGCATTTGATGCAAAGTGCAGAAAAGGAGGAAAGTGACAGGTGTTTGAGTGTCTGGTGTCAATCTGTGAGTCATACTAAACTTTATCAGGACACACGTTTACCACTGAAGTCTGTTTAGGGAAACACTTTGCTTTAGTGACTGTATGGGAGAACTATTCACCACATAAGAAAATTTTTATATTCATGGTTTGGTGAATCTTAATTGACGTAAGTCGAAATTATGACATACTGAGTCATAATTATTATGACAATTCAAAATTATGACATACTATTGAGTCATAAAAAGTAAAAAAAAAAAAGAGTCAAAATTATGACAAAGTATAAATTATGAAAACAATAATTGATAAAAATTGACATACTGAGTCATAATTGTTATGACAAGTCAAAATTATCACATACTACTAAGTCATAATTATTATGACAAAAACATAATTGTGACAAAAAATTATGAAAAAAATAATTGACAAAAATAAAAATGACAAAAAGTAAAAATTGACATACTGAGTCATAATTATGACAAGTCAAAATTATCACATACTATTTAGTCATAATTATGACAAAAACATAATTATGACAAAAGTAAAAATTAAAAAGTAAAAACTATGAAAAAAGTAAAAATTTACATACTGAGTCATAATGATTATATTTATATTATTGTGATGAATTTTACCAAAGAATTATATGAAATATACATTTAATGCAAAGTGCACAAAAGGAGCAAAGCTTTGTCCTTCAGGTAGAACTGATGCGCTGATGATTGTTGTAAATGCAGACAGACATGCATGATCAATTCTACATGAACATAAATCAATTCCTTAAAGCAGTGGTTCTCAAACTTTTTCGGTCATTCCCCACTTTAGACAAGGGGGAATTTTCAAGCCCACCTGCCCCCATCACCCCAACACAATGCTAATGAAATACGCAACAAGCTTAAAATGTTCCAATTTATTGAAGTAACAAGTAGTATCAGTATAGTAACAAGTTGTATCTAAATACAAACTAATTATCTACATCAAATAACAAGTTCAAAAATAAAGAAAATAAAAGTGCAGCTGTGTCATAACTTGCATGAAATTCAAAAATAGAGAAAATAAAAGTGCAGTTGTGTCAAAATTTGTATCAAGTTCAAAAATAGAAAAGAAATAAAAGTGCCACTGGTGGGGGGGCTGTGGACTAACATAATATTGTACTTAAAAACGTGAAATAAAAAAAAAAGTATATATTACACACATTAAAATAGACACAACATACTGTGTTTGATATGGGATTAAAATGACGGGCAGTGTATAAGATATAAACTAATGATTCAATATTTTAATATTCCTTTGTTCCGATCAGAGCATGTGAGCGGAGAGAGAGAGCGCATTTCTGAATATTCCTCCGCTCGCTCATTCCGCTCAGGGTCGCGCGCTCAACACAGAATGGCCGGCTGGTTCGAAAATATGTGGAATAAGGGCTGTCTCCGACTAAAGTTTTTTTCTAGTCGACTAGTAGTTGTTCATTTAAGCCATTAGTGGACAAATCACCCCTTTATATTGATTTAATTACTTAAATAGGCTATACAGGACAATGAGCGTTATATTGCCGCACTCCAGCGCACGCATAAAGCTTGCCAAAAAAGTAAAATTTTCTCCCGTTTGGCGCGCCCAGTGTTGCCAACTATTTTCAAAGGAAAGTAGCTAACGCCTTCCCTAAAAGTCGCTAAATGTCGCTAGATGACGTCATACGTCAATTAGCATATCCGTGACGTAATCGCGTCGTACTTGCGTTTTGCTTGTCTAATGTGTTTTCTCTATAAATTAATGCTCAGCTCACATACTGTATTTAATATATTATAATATAATATAGCCGATTGTAAAATAAAGCTGTTCTCGTTTCCTATATATGTTAGTAGCTATGATATAGGCCTAGTGAATGACTAAATTTTTTTATAGGCCAATGTGGAAAATTATTTGAATTGAGAGAGTTTGGGAGCCGGATGAACAAAAGCTCTGTGATAGTGAGTATTACAAGTAATACCGTAAGCACAAGAAAAGGAAGGAAACTAAATTATTTAAGTAAAATAAAAAAGAAAAGCAGATAAGTGATAAATCCGTGGAAAAACACTGCTCATTCACGTGTCTCAGCGGCCGTACGCTCAACAGATGAATGTGCTGCTGCTCCTCTCAGCCATTTACTGAACAGGGTAGACGTAGCTACTAGAGTGAGTGACGTTTGAAAAGTCGCTAAAAATAGCGACTCATTTGCGCGATTCTTTTGCAGTCTGTACGCGGAGGGGTGAACATCTCCTGCTCTGACTGCAGCTGGGAGGGGCTGCTGCGCGAGGATTGGGCCGCCTGTGAGTGCTTTGGGACGGGGTGGGACCCACGGCAGCACCCGCTGCTCGTTGAGAAGAGTAAGAAAGATACGTGCTTTCACGTCAGAGAGTCTCCAAAAGTCTCCAATAACACCAGAAAAAGTCGTTAGATTTGTCGCTAGTCGCTTTTTTGAAAATGTGTCGCTAGAGGGGTCTAAATACTCGCTAAATATAGCGACAAAGACGCTAAGTTGGCAACACTGGGCGCGCCCCACCTGACACGTGTCTATTCCCCACCAGTGGGGCGCGCCCCACACTTTGAGAACCGCTGCCTTAAAGGGGAAATGAAGCAGTCAGTCAAGTTTACATGATTTACAAGATGGATTTCCACTATAATCAAAAATTATATAAGAAACATGACAAATGTTAACATATAAAAGAAACACCGTTATATCTTTCGCGGCAAGGGCGCTGCCATTGTGCAGTATTATAACCGGTGACGTCACGGGGTGGGTTTGCTCTGGGCTGAGTTCAGTAAAATACAGTGAAAGATGCATGTAAGCTGGTTGAACCAACGAACAACTAACGTTAGGTACAGTCATTGTTAGCTAACAGCTGTAAGCATGAACTAGCTAACGCTAACTTAGTGTTTAGCTAGTGATCTTTATTAGTACCAGACAAAAAGACGACGTCTAACGTTAACAAACTGTACATGGAAACATTGTTCGCGATGTCTGCCATCATATTCCTGTCTCTTGTCAACACCATGGTTGCAATACATGGTCAAGATAAGCGTCTGACAGCAGATGGATCGTGCTATCGTGGCGTAATAATCTGTTTGGTTGTCATGTATTAGCCTACTTACCTGAATGAAATGAAATCGAATGTATCGTCCTATGGAATCATTCATTCACAGACAGCATACGAAGATGTTCAACTAATAAAGATCTTCATCACTGGCAAACAATATAGATTTGCAGATTTGCTTTCACTAGACTGTACTGTAGGTCCACGGCCACTTCATCCAACGCTCTTGATGTTCTTAAATTTTCCTGTTACGACTCCGAGTCGAGTGTGAATTGAAAGCGCTTCAGTGATTCAGTGCGTGCAGGAAACCGAACAGATCATTCAAACTGATTCGCGAACCGATATAGACAGATCTCCCAAATCTCGTTATATGCAGGGCCATACAAATTATGGTGTTATGGTGTATTAGGTGTAGCTCATACCTGTCAACACTACCGTTTTCCCCAGGAGTCTCCCGTATTTCACATCCATCTCTCGCCCCCTTCCCATTTTGTTATTGCTCCCGTGAAACTCCCGTAATTTGTATGGCCCAGATCTCGTTATATGCAGGGATGCAAACAGCGCACTTTATTTTAATGCAAACATGTATATAAATGCGAATGAGTTTTCCAAGCGCGCTGTATCTTTTTTATGGGCATGATGAGCGATGCTCAATTTACAAATGAATCACTCTTTTTTTTTTTTTTGTCGATTCTGTTCAAAGACTTCATCAAACAAGTTGGCAGATCTGTCTAAATCGGTTCGCGAATCAGTTTGAATGATCTGTTCGGTTTCCTGCACGCACTGAATCACTGAAGCGCTTTCAATTCACACTCGACTCGGAGTCGTAACAGGAAGATTCGTATGATGTCTGTGAATGAATGATTCCACAGATCGATACATTCGATTTCATTTCATTCAGGTAAGTAGGGTAATACATGACAACCAAACAGATTATTACGCCACGATAGCACGATCCATCTGCTGTCAAGACGCTTATCTTGACCATGTATTGCAACCATGGTGTTGACAAGAGACAGGAATATGATGGCAGACATCGCGAACAATGTTTCCATGTGCAGTTTGTTAACGTTAGACGTCGTCTTTTTGTCTGGTACTAATAAAGTTCACTAGCTAAACACTAAGTTAGCGTTAGCTAGTTCATGCTTACAGCTGTTAGCTAACAATGACTGTACCTAACGTTAGTTGTTCGCTGGTTCAACCAGCTTACATGCATCTTTCACTGTATTTTACTGAACTCAGCCCAGAGCAAACCCACCCCGTGACGTGACCGGTTATAATACTGCACAATGGCGGCGCCCTTGCCCCGAAAGATATAACGGTGTTTCTTTTATATGTTAACATTTGTCATGTTTCTTATATAATTTTTGATTATAGTAGACATCCATCTTGTAAATCATGTAAACTTGACTGACTGCTTCATTTCCCCTTTAAAGGATTAGTTCACTTTAGAATTAAAAATTCCTGATACTTTACTCTCCCCCACGTCATTCAAGAAGTTCATGTCTTTCTTTCTTCAGTGGAAAAGAAATGAAGGTTTTTGAGGAAAACATTCCAGGATTTTTCTCCATACAGTGACGTCAATGGAGTCCAACAGTCCAAACGATCCCAGCCGAGGAATAAGAGTCTTATCTAGACAAACCATCATTTTATACAAATAAATTAAAATGTAAATACTTTTTAACCACAAATGCTCATTTTGCAGAACTCTGCGATGCATTATGTAATCACATTGGAAAGCTCAATCGTGATGTAGACTAAAGTACCATCCAATATTTACAAAGCGAACGTGCAAAGACTGAGTCAAATGCCCTTTACAACAAAAGCTAATATGAGATATATGGGTAATATATATGGGAGTTTTTCGCCCTACTGCAAAACATAGTTTTCCAACGTGATTACGTAATGTGTGGTGCATCGCAGAGTCCTGCAAGAAGAGCATTTGTGGTTAAAAAGTATATAAGATTTTATATTATTTTTTCAAATGAGTGCTGGTTTGTGTAGATCAGACTCTTATTCCTCGGCTGGATCGTGTCGAGACTTTGAAGCTGCACTGAAACTCACATTTGGACCTTCGACCCGTTGAACTCCATTGAAGTCACTATATGGAGAAAATCCTGGAGCGTTTTCCTCAAAAACCTTCATTTCTTTTCCACTGAAGAAAGAAAGACGTGAACATCTTGGATGACGTGTGTGTGAGTAAATTATCAGGAAATTTTAATTCTGAATTGAACTACTCCTTTGAACAGAACAGCAAAATACCAAATATTTCTGGACTTAGTGTTATTAAAGCGTCATTGATGTATTATCATAGTTTTGGTAAATATTTGGAATTCGATTTTATTTTTATATTTTCTGATTTCACTTTGTGTAGTACCTTTTTTTGTTTTTGTCACTTTTATTAGTTTAAAAAACAAAATGTCTATACTTTTTTTATTCATTTTTATTTAGTGTTAGTTTACATTAACTCTTTCCCTGTTATTGACGCGATTTTCCGGCTTTCTATGTTTTCACGGTTATACGGTAGGGGGCGCTGTTACACATCTTCTGAAAGTGTGGTTTTTTTTGCTGTTAACCCAAACAAATAACAAAAATATAA
The DNA here is from genome assembly GCA_026230005.1 of Gila orcuttii. Lineage (NCBI taxonomy): Eukaryota > Metazoa > Chordata > Actinopteri > Cypriniformes > Leuciscidae > Gila > Gila orcuttii. The sequence continues at coordinate 2,914,049 of JAPDVR010000013.1, read as the reverse complement.
ACAATCATTTCTGAACACTTACATACAACAATGAAATACAACAATGGATGACAGAATAAATAAAAATAAAGTAAAATCTAATTAAATTTGAAAATACAGTAGAAGAAAATACAGAGGTACTAGTGAATCATGTTACCTAACACACAATAGATTACTTTTTTATTTGATTATTTTTAGTGTCCTAACATCAACAGAGAGTCTCCTGATCAAAAGACATGAAGATCCAGAAACAAGCGATAAAAGCATGTCTATACTTGATTTATTAACTCTACAACGCATGTTGTAGTCTTTGAAAAAAAAAAAAGATTTTCTCAGCTTTTTGTTCAAAGCTTTGCTTTTTTTTATGAAACTTACCCACATTCAAGTGTTGATAAAAAAATAATGCATGAAGCTAGAATAAAATGTCTTTTTGCTCTGTTCTTTCTTTTGATTTATTGCATGTTTATATATTAATTCAAATATTTTGGGGGCCATGAAACTTCTGTGCAATTGATCAAACATGTTGGCACGGAAAGAGTAAAATATTTGATTTGATTTCAGTTTATTTTAGTTCAAGTTCAAATGTTTGTAGTCAGCAGTTCTGACCGTGTGTGTGTGTGTGTGTGTGTGTTTCAGTACGTGGGAGCCGAGTTCATCTGTGCCGTTCAGCCGATCCTGAAGGAGCGATGGACAGCAGAACTGGAGCAGGCCTGGAAGGTACACCAGTTTATTCATTTACAGAAACTGCTGATGTCTGACACAAGCCGCGTTTCCATTACCCTTCAAATTGCGCAAATTGAAATTGCGATTTGAAAATACAGCCAATGGAAACACGTCAATTACGCAAAAACTCCCATTTATCGCAAAAAGTTTTTTAGGCTCGCATGAGGAGGTTTTTAAGGCAATTCTAAAAAGAAATATTTCGCAACTGCAATGGAAACAGTTTTTGTGCATTTACAGGTCACCTGACGTAGGTGTGTTTGGACAGAATACGAGACAGAGTTCTTTATTAAATTCATAAAAGACAAAAGAATTACAGGAATATTGGATTCTAAACCTCAAAGAAATGCCACAATCAAGACCTTGAAGCAGAAATGAGGGAGAAACTCCCAGAAACTCCTCAAATGTGCTGCAATAACAGTCTTTCGTTGTCATTAATGCTTGGATAACACACATACCGTCTTCTTCGATTAATAATAATGGCCAGTGCAGTGGCTGAGATATACATAAACTCACCAACGTCCGTCGCCATGATGTTTGGAATGACTGATCGCGAGAGGAAAAAATTACGTTTTAGTCGCATAACATCGGTTAATGGAAACGCCGTCATTTCGCAATAGTTTTTTGTCGACACTTAGAAAAAAATCGCAAAAGTGTTGCACAAATTTGTAATGGAAACGCGCCTTTCTCAGTTCAACACAAGAGATGATCAGACAGTGTCGGCCCAGATCCGGTGCACATCCGGGCGGACTCTGTTGCTGTCTGGGAAACTCAGTTGCTTTGGTTTGTTGTTTTTTTTTTTTTTTTTCTATTTTGTCTTTTGTATCACTTAATGACCGATCTTACCAAAACACTCATAGGTTTTCTAATATTTTCTTAAGGATAAATTGACATTGCTGTTGTCTGATTGTTTATTGTTCTACTCACAAGGTTACCGTGTCTAATACAACAAATTCAAAACTTATCACTGGTAAATCTTAATATATTTTTCCATCTATTAATCCTTTTTAAAAGATAGCAAGCGCTTTGCAATCATTTTCTCAATGTAGTTGATGAGAAATGTTTATATAATGACATTTATTTTATGTATTTTGTTGTAATGCTTAGATAAATAATAAACAATAATACTAACAGTGATTTATTAACTCTTTCCCCTCCAGCGTTTTTTTAAGTTGCCTGCCAGCATTTTTGATCATTTTAACAAAATTTTATCGTATGAATATCTGAACATGCAATACATTAAAAGAAAGAACAGAGCCTCTGCTTTTAAACAACAAAACCCATTTGATTTTATATTCATGCATTCTTTTTTTGTCAACACTTGAATGTGGGTTTCACAAAAAAGCAACTCTTTCAGAAAATGCGTAACAGCGCCCCCTACCGTATAACAGTGAACACACAGAACATTCCGTCAATGGCAGCGAAGAGTTGACAGAAATGATGGAAAAAGAGTTAAAAAGGCCTTTATAATCAATAACAACAAATAAAGTGTATCTTGAATCCCTTCTGAGTGCCTACAGTAGTGCTACAAACAATTATTGGATTTGTAGATTGATGTTTAACCCTCTGGTGTTCTTTGTGTGTCGGTCAAAAATGACCAGAAATTGTTTTTATTTCAATTAAATGAATGTACTATATTTGTTTGATATTTAGTACCATAAAATTCCCTAAAAAATACAAAATATTAAATAAAAAAAAGCTTTATTTACTCTGTATTTATAATACATTTATTCCCTTCTAGAGCATAGACTTAAACATTTAATTTCCAACTTAGTGTGGTAAATCTTGAATGCTTTAGAGCAACAGACTGAAGTTTGATCTCTTTTCAAAGACGACACTTGGCAGATTATTGAAGTGTAAAAAAGTGAACTTTAAAAAAATTACAGATTTTTACATTTATTGTTATTACAATATGCACAAAAATACTATTTTCAACTTTTGATTGAAATGTTTATTTCCAAAAACATGTTTTACTCTAAAAATGCAATAAAAAAAAAGCCATAAATCCTAAACAAGTTCCAAATTTTATTTTGATATCTCAAAAACTGAGCTTTCAGTGAGAGTGTTTGGCTGCAGTACCAAACGCTTCCACTAGAGGAAATTCGTCCCCCATTCGTTTCCAATGCGCGAGGAGCACAAGTGACTATTTTTCCATGATGCGTGTTCACATAGCACGTGCCAAAACCTTTACCAAGTTTCATACCATTCCGATGAAGAAAATAAATGCTAAAAACTAAAAAATTTCAGTCAAAATTTACCAGGTTCAAAACTCATGTCATAAATAATAATCCTTTTTTCCATTTGAAACCATTTCTTATGGTAAATAGTCCTTAACAAATGTGTTTCGTGAAGAATATTAGAACTACCGCACACAACCAGTTAAAATGAGTCATTTCAGAATAAATCTAGATTAAATACTTGATGCACATGTGTTCTATATACCATGTTGACAGTGGGATTATGTCCTTTGTTTTCCCGCTCCAGACTCTGTTCCAGTTCGTTACCGGGATCATGAAGGACGGTTATCTGGAAGAAGAGAAAACCAAACGCAACCTCATGTTGACGTCCACCAAAGAAAGACCAGACAAGAGGAACACCATGATCTAAACCCACAGACTGTGTGTTCGACTTCGACACGGCGCTCAGAAACCTTACGTGATGTGGCTTAGTTGTGTACATAATGTATTTATTTCAATTCTTCATTTTTTTTTTTTTTTTACACAGTACATAGTGTTCACGTCTCTGTTGAAGGATCTGATTCTGGAGTCTTTGGGAT
>JAPDVR010000013.1:2845574-2903074 GCA_026230005.1 Gila orcuttii | reverse complement strand
AAAGTGCTTTACATAGTAAATATACATAATAAAAGAAAGAAAAAAATCAAGGAATACCACAATCAACAATAAATCAACCAAATATGATTTAAAAATTCCAAGTGACTGTATATATATATATATATATTAGTAAATAAATTATTTGAAGAGAAAATGCTGATAAAAAATTATGAAAATTTATTGTTGTGTATACAATTACAATGAAATACATAAACATTAACAATTAAATATATATATATATATATATATATATATATATATATATATATATATATATATATATATATATATATATATATATATATGCTCAATTTATAATACTTCTTAAATTTTATTGAATTAGAAAATACATTTTCAAATGAAATGGCCAAAAGACTTCCCTTATTTAGAGACATGCAAATAATACGTATATAATGATACAAATATTACAGCTGTTTAAAACATGCGAGATATATGTGACATTTATATTTCAAGTTTAATGCCTAAAAGAATTGCACACGTGAAATGTTAGTTTGAAGCGTGTTGATCTATGGTGTGGATCTGGAGAAAACACAGTCATGGTTCAGCTTGAGCTCAGCGAGCGGGACGGCAAACGGCGAGTTCCAGTCTCGGTCAAACACTGCATTCAACTGATGATGGAAAGAGTTTCCCAGCAAAGCATCCTGGGAAACCACTAAGCCCACTCCGGCAGTGGTGTTGAAGTAGTCAGCTGACCAGTTAGATGTGCCTGAACACACAAACCACAGCGGCAGGGATGCAAAGCTTGGCATTTCAGTTCAGTTCAGCATCCGTGTCAGTTGTTCATGTGAAACGTATACATATCAAAACTATATATCAGGGTTTTATGTGCAAGTAAATCGGTCATTCGAGTAAAAATGTTGCTTGTCCGGAAAAAACTATATTTTTTGTGGTGTAAATATAATTTATTCTGAAGCAATATTCAGTTTCTATCAGCTTTGACATGTTTAAATCTGCACATTTGTGATTACATTTACTTTTTTTTTTTTTTTTACTTTATAAAGGGCTTTTTCTCCCTAATCCTATTAAATGTATGCTTTATCTTTCATTTCAAACTCTTAAATTTGATCAATAAATTAAATTAGAATTATAAGGAAGAATTTACCAATCAAATTAAATCATTTACACTGAACAATTAGAACTGCATTAAATAATTTTATGAGACTCTTTTAAATATTTTTTGAATATACAAATAAGAAATGTTGGGGGAAAAAATATACTTTTAAAGTAAACGAAAGTAAACGGCAGGTGATCATCTTGATGAGTGAGTCATTGAGTCATTCATTCAAACGATTCGTTTAAACGGTTGATTCATTCAAGAATGAGGCAGTTGTTTGTGAATGAGTCATTGAATCGTTGACTCAACCGATTGGTTCGAAACCCTGAATCTTTCAGTGATGAAACACGGTTGCTGTGAGAAGCGCGATATAGTTCGGCTGTGGAACTATTTTCACTGCTTAAATAGAACAAAACACTCAATATTGCATCTAAAATGTAAGTGACATTAATATTAACTACTTATTTATTGAACTGTCGTATGAAATCAGTCACATTTTCAATCGTGATATTATTTAGGAAAACAGCACTCTTTGTCGTGTGATGTTACTTAACTGTATCATGTGCTATAAATATAAAAACTCCACATTTAAACACATTTTTACCGCAGTATGTTAACTGTGTGTCAGTGGATAATAATATATAAATGTACTATCAATCGCCACTTACAATACATGTAAAAACTCAGAGTCATTCTCGCATTAATGTCGAGCCCTAATATATATATAAGTCCAGTCAAATCGATTAATCGCATCTAACAAAAGTTTGTGAGTATATATACTGTGTGTATATATATACCACACTATATATTGACAAACGTTTGTTAGATGCGATTAATTGATTTCACGGCACTACTAATATATATATATATATATATATATATATATATATATATATATATATATATATATATATATATATATATATATATATATATATACACACACAATGCTGTCCAGAAGTTTGGGATCGGTAAGATTTTTAATGTTTTTTAAAAAAAGTCTCTTCTGCTCACCAAGGCTGCATTTATTTGATTAAAAATACAAAACAAACCCAGTAATATTGTGAAATATTATTCCAAAGTAAATCAGCTGTTTTCTATGTGAATATATAATAAAGTGTAATTTATTCCTGTGATCAAAGCTGAATTTTCAGCATCATTACTCCAGTCTTCAGTGTCACATGATCCTTCAGAAATCACTATAATATGATGATTTGATGATCAAGAAACATTTAAAACAGTTATTCACATTTATATTTCAGGATTCTTTGATGAATAGAAAGTTCAAAAGAACAGCATTTATCTGAAATAGAAAGCTTTTGTAACTTTAAACACTACCGTTCAAAAGTTTGGGGTCAGTAAGAATTTTTATTTTATTTTTTGGGGGAAATAAATAAAACAATACTTTTATTCATCAAGGAGGAATTAAATTGATCAAAAGTGACAGTAAAGACATTTATAATGTTACAAAAGATTCTATTTTGTTTTAACTTTGTTCATCAAATAATCCTTAAAAAAATGGTTTTCAACACCGATAATAATGATAAATGTTTCTTGATCATCAAATCATCATATTATAGTGATTTCTGAAGGATCATGTGACACTGAAGACTGGAGTAATGATGCTGAAAATTCAGCTTTGATCACAGGAATAAATTACACTTTACTATATATTCACATAGAAAACAGCTGATTTACATTGAAATAATATTTTATAATATTACTGGGTTTGTTTTGTATTTTTAATCAAATAAATGCAGCGTTGGTGAGCAGAAGAGACTTTTTTTAAAACATTAAAAATCTTACCGATCCAAAACTTTTGAACAGTAGTGTATTTATATTATAAAAGCACAGATAACTATAGTAAATTATAGAATATAAAAAATACCACAGTTAAAAAGAATCCCTTAATAGCTCTTTTAGTATCAACATTTTATTAAAATGTTTTATTATTTATTGACTATTGTCACAAGAGTAAAAGTGCAGTGAAATAACTCACCTACATACGCCACTCTATCGGTCACCATATATTTGTTGTGGTTGACTCTGGTATAGGGGATGTGCGACTGGTTTCCCACTGGAATAATAAACAGCCTCTGTGCAATGAAACAGGATAAACAGCATTTAAAAACAGATTTCTATAGGTGACATCCTTCCTCCGTTTACATTGACTCACCACTGCGATGTTGATGTTGTCAGCCGGGGAACGGAGAGCATCGAGTGACCGGAGGAAAGGCCAAACGGACGGGTCGGTGTCTCGACCACAACTGACCAACAGACACACGGACACGTTCCTCTCGATGGCTGAGCGCTTCAGAGCGTCTTCAATGACCGGCCAGTATCTGCGCCAACAAACACAGCAATGCAAACGCTCAAAGGAAACTAAATGCATTTTTTCTTTAATATAGAGATCACAATTCTGAACAGACAACTAAACAAAATCAGTAATTTACTAGAGATTAAAAAATATTTAGAATTTTACAAATGAATGTTTCAATGGCTCACTCATAAATACTTCACTTATTTTATTACTGGACAAATCAGTGTTTTTGAACAAATCTCTTGAGTGAATGATTCAATGACTCACTCACAAAAACTTCACTTGTTTTGTAACTGGACGAATCAAAGTTAAGTGAATCTCTTGAATGAATGATTCAATGACTCACTCATAAAGACTTCATTTGTTTCATGACTAGATTCATCTGAATCATTCATTCAAGAGATTCATTCAATTACTCTATGACTCACTCACAAAAACTTCACTTGTTTTGTAACTGGACGAATCAAAGTTTTAAGTGAATCTCTTGAATGAATGATTCAATGACTCACCCATAAAGAATTCATTTGTTTCATGACTAGATTAATCAGACTTTTTGAACAAATCGCTTGAATGAATGATTCAATGACTCACTCACAAAAACTTCACTTGTTTTGTAACTGGACGAATCAAAAGTTAAGTGAATCTCTTGAATGAATGATTCAATGACTCACTCATAAAGACTTCATTTGTTTCATGACTAGATTAATCAGAGTTTTTGAACAAATCGCTTGAATAAATGATTCAATGACTCACTCACAAAAACTTCACTTGTTTTGTAACTGGACGAATCAAAGTTAAGTGAATCTCTTGAATGAATGATTCAATGACTCACTCATAAAGACTTCATTTGTTTCATGACTAGATTCATCTGAATCATTCATTCAAGAGATTCATTCAATTACTCTATGACTCACTCACAATAACTTCACTTGTTTTGTAACTGGACGAATCAAAGTTTTAAGTGAATCTCTTGAATGAATGATTCAATGACTCACCCATAAAGAATTCATTTGTTTCATGACTAGATTAATCAGACTTTTTGAACAAATCGCTTGAATGAATGATTCAATGACTCACTCACAAAAACTTCACTTGTTTTGTAACTGGACGAATCAAAAGTTAAGTGAATCTCTTGAATGAATGATTCAATGACTCACTCATAAAGACTTAATTTGTTTCATGACTAGATTAATCTGAATCATTCATTCAAGAGATTCATTCAATTACTCTATGACTCACTCACAATAACTTCACTTGTTTTGTAACTGGACGAATCAAAGTTTTAAGTGAATCTCTTGAATGAATGATTCAATGACTCACCCATAAAGAATTCATTTGTTTCATGACTAGATTAATCAGACTTTTTGAACAAATCGCTTGAATGAATGATTCAATGACTCACTCACAAAAACTTCACTTGTTTTGTAACTGGACGAATCAAAGTTAAGTGAATCTCTTGAATGAATGATTCAATGACTCACTCATAAAGACTTCATTTGTTTCATGACTAGATTAATCTGAATCATTCATTCAAGAGATTCATTCAATTACTCTATGACTCACTCACAAAAACTTCAATTATTTTGTAACTGGACGAATCAACGTTTTAAGTGAATCTCTTGAATGAATGATTCAATGACTCACTCACAAAATCTTCACTTGTTTTGTAACTGGACGAATCAAAGTTAAGTGAATCTCTTGAATGAATGATTCAATGACTCACTCATAAAGACTTCATTTGTTTCATGACTAGATTAATCTGAATCATTCATTCAAGAGATTCATTCAATTACTCTATGACTCACTCACAAAAACTTCAATTGTTTTGTAACTGGACGAATCAACGTTTTAAGTGAATCTCTTGAATGAATGATTCAATGACTCACTCACAAAATCTTCACTTGTTTTGTAACTGGACGAATCAAAGTTAAGTGAATCTCTTGAATGAATGATTCAATGACTCACTCATAAAGACTTCATTTGTTTCATGACTAGATTAATCTGAATCATTCATTCAAGAGATTCATTCAATTACTCTATGACTCACTCACAAAAACTTCAATTGTTTTGTAACTGGACGAATCAACGTTTTAAGTGAATCTCTTGAATGAATGATTCAATGACTCACTCACAAAATCTTCACTTGTTTTGTAACTGGACGAATCAAAGTTAAGTGAATCTCTTGAATGAATGATTCAATGACTCACTCATAAAGACTTCATTTGTTTCATGACTAGATTAATCTGAATCATTCATTCAAGAGATTCATTCAATTACTTTATGACTCACTCACAAAAACTTCACTTGTTTTGTAACTGGACGAATCAAAGTTTTAAGTGAATCTCTTGAATGAATGATTCAATGACTCACTCATAAAGACTTCATTTGTTTCATGACTAGATTAATCAGAGTTTTTGAACGAATCTCTTGAATGAATGATTCAATGACAAACACATTTTTAACAGTCACTTGTCGCCACCTACTGGTGTAACAATGTAATTTATACAATCGTCATTTGAAGTGTCAAGTTACTTTCAAAAGTTGATTTGCTCTATTTTGATCACTACCGTAGGTCAGTGTTTATTTACAAACTTGTTAAACTTTTACATCTGTGATCAAGTGGATTATTGTAATACAGAAATAATGATGCGGTGTTGTTTGTGAAGCTGTTTCATACCTATACATGACATTTGCTCTCCGGATCAGAACACAGATCTGTGATCAGTTCTCTGTGGTCGTACTTGTCAAAGGTTTAAGAGACGCAGGCGAATCATCATCATTTAGGAATAAGATCACGTGTGTTTGAATCGAGATCGCAATCTTCTAACATTATTCGTGCAGCTCTAAAATGCATTGAAATGTCACTGCAGAGATGCTTATTACAACTGAATTGAATTTGTTTCATAATGGACGAATTTTACAACTGACACAGATATGAAACTGAATTGATTTTTAGAGCTAATTTTAGATTTTTAGTTATCATAATAGTTATCTTCCTTGGTGTGAACGAGCCTTGAATGATGCGGGCCCGCAAACTATTAATGTCTAATACTTTAACTGTATACAGTAAATATGGGCTTTTAATAACTTATTATTGTGGTTGTTGTTATTGTTGTCGTCTTTTTTGGAGTGAACTCTCCTTATTATAATATTACAATTTGCATTTCACAATCACTTCATCATAGATAGATATAGTTAGCAATTCAAAATGACCAAATTAATAGTAAGAGCCGGTTTTTACACTGAAAAGCAATGGGAAACGGCCCTAACTCCCGGTTAGCTCGTGGTTTAAGTGCACTACTTCTATCAGTTTCCATTTATTCTCTTCTGTCCTGAAAAGCGCTTACTAAACATCTGACTGTAATGTGCTGAAATCAGCCATTAAGATATAGTGTTTCCCATAAACGAGGCTTTCTGGGATTATGCGGATGAAAGGGACCGGTGTATGTCACAGTGTTGTTCTTCCCAGAGAAGATTAATATAACTTCACCAGAGCAAATCTGCTTTTCTGCTGCCTAAGCACTTCTGGAAGTCTAGTTTATGAAGAAACACGCTCATGTTTACTCAGCAGTTTGTGGCATAAAGACGCTTTACTTTGTAGTTAGATTTGATTAGCACCTTGATTAGCACCTTCTGTCATCATAACTTTTCTTCTTTTTGATAAGATTGCATATTGTCCACTCAGCATGCTTGCAAAATAATGCATACTGAATGAAACATGCTTGTATTATTGAAGAAAGCTTCGCTGACATGAAACGGGTGACATGCTAAACTCTAGTGAAGATTTTTCCTAATTATTTTGCATGCAGCTTTTATGACTTCATATTAATTCTGATACATATTCACACTGACAACACGCCGACAGACCAGCTTACTTTTGATATGAAACAAAGTCTCAACTTTCAAATTTGGTCATTTTTTAAAGAAATTTAAACAATAAATACAGTTTTGTGACTCTTTAATGTGTCGTAATAGATCGCTCAGTTAAAGCTGCTCGTGAACCGATCATCTCTTCCTTCTAGTTCATTTATAGCATTAAATAAACATGAATGAACATTAGAAGGAATGTTGTTTTAACCGCAGAAAGACGTCAGTACACTCCGTTTCTCAAATTCAAATCCTCCAACGTTAATCTACTAACTCTCCTGACTGCTTTGTCGGAAAAAAATGGCGGATTCGGTGGATGGCGGATTATGATTGGTCCGTTCGCCTGTCAATCAAACTCCCTGCGAAGGGTCAAATTGAGCTGAGTAACGGAACTATTGTTTTCTGTAGAGCTGCTTTATAGCTGAATTGAACTAGTTTCATAATTGATAAACTTGATACAGTTATTGAACTGAACCGAATCAACATAGAACTGAATTGAGCTGAATAATGACACTATTGTCTTTTTAGAGCTGCTTTACAGCTGAAAATGAAATTGACGAAGTTTGTATCATTAATTCTGTTTTCCTGTTTATCACTGTGAAGCTGCTTAAAGGATTAGTTTGTTTATGATGGATGGATGCACGTTTTTGAGCTTTAATCTGTTGGTTGCAATCCACTGCCATTATAAACCCTGGATATTTTGTAATATAACTCCGATTGTATTTGTCTGAAAGAAGAAAATCAAATACTAAGATGACTTGAGAGTGAGTAAATCATTGGGTAATTCTCATTTGAAAGTGAACTACTCCTTTAAAACAATCTGTGTTGTATAAAGCTGACTTGACTTGAAACTCACCCGTGATGATGGAAGTACTTGGAAGCGGGATAAAACTCCATGACTGCGACGTGTATGAAGTCCCGCGCGTCTCCGATGGCCGACAGAATGGCATCAAGGTCTCGGGTTCGAGAGACCGGACAGAACGCAGGCGGAGAGGCCTGAGGAAGAGAGATGCATTTATTTGATTAAAAAATGCAATAAAATTGTGAAATATTATTAAGATGTAAATCAGCTGTTTTCTATGTGAATATATATTAAATTGTAATTTATTATTGATAATCAAAGCTGAATTTTCAGCATCATTACTCCAGTCTTCAGTGTCACATGATCCTTCAGAAATCAGTATAATATGATGATTTGATGCTCATGAAACATTTATGATTATTATCAGTGTTGATAACAGTCGTGCTGCTTTGTATTTTTCTGGAAACTGAGATACATTTTATTTCTCAGGATTCTTTGTTTGATGAATAGAAAGTTCTACAAGAACATTATTTATTTGAAATAAAATCTCTTGTAACATTATAAATGTTTTTACTTTTGAACAATTTAATGCGTCCTTGCTGAATAGAAAAAAAAAATTATATATATATATTTTTTAAGTAGTAGTGCATATCACCAGTTAATTTGCCAACATTTCACCATTTTGAGACTATTGGATTTCATTTATTTTATTTAAAATGTTTGTAGTGAACTGAATAAATATTGTGTGAAATAAATGCACATCTCATTTGTTATAAATATCAACATCATATCATCGATTAGTCTGTAGATATCAGTATCAGTCATTAAAAACCCAGGAACAGGATGACATGATTTTATAAAACAACAGCAACATCACTATAGTAAAAGGTGCAGATATTCAATGAATTGTTACATTTATTAATACTACCTTAATAGGCAATAACCATTATAGTGTTTAATTATATTTTTATTTTAGCTGTGATTTTTTAAATTACTTTTTATTTTGTTATTTATATATTTTTATTTACCTTTAATTTATTTTTGCTTTGATTTGAATAATTTTAATACTTAAAGGCAACATTTCTAATTTAAGTTTTTAATATAATATTTATATATTTTTTCAACTTTATTTTCCTTACCGAAAATTATTTTCAATAGTTTGTTAACAATAACAACTGACTGCCAAGCAACATTATTATAGAACGTGTCAAACGTCTTCAAACACGCCTCATCCAATCAGAACGAGTATTATATAGACCTCATGTAGCTCCGCCCCTTTTCAGCGCTGCGCTCCTTGTGTTCTTCTTGTGGTCTTCCGGTTTGTATTTCCACAGTATGAAGAAAAGATCTTACAGATTTATGAATGAACCACTCATATTAAAATCTTCCTTTCAAACTGACATTTGATGTTGCAGAGTTAATGAAAGTTATCCTGAGCATTGTAATGTTTGAAGCATAAGTAAATCCGCTTGTTTCTCAGGCGCATCTCTAAAAGCCTGAATGAATCTGTGTTTGTGGGCCATGATGATCTGAGCGAGTGTAATCACCGTGATGTAAACTCGACTGGCTACACCACTGAGGTTGAGTGGCAGCGGATGCTCCTGGTTGATGAAGGTTTGGTAGGAGGACGGCCACGGATCCGGGATAGACGTGTTGGACCGACCCATGACCCAGTACGACTGGAAGATCTTGTGCAGGTCAGCAGCCAAAGCACTGGAGTTATAGATCACCACACCGAGCTCTTTCACCTGGAGAGGTTTATCACACACACACACACACACACATTAAAATTAGAGACTGCTGAAAAATCACAACTTTCAAAACACTTTTGCAACCATATGGATATTTTTTTTTATCTTTTACCGTTTTTTTTTTATCATTTTGACAGTGTTAATGCCTACTGCATACATTTTGGCACAGGTGTGTATTTTTACTATTTCACCCCCATTTCCTTTCATAAATCTATTTTACACCAGTAACACAAAATAGTTCCACTCAGGACCTTTTGGACAGAAATGTCCCCATTGAAACCAATTTTTAATCTCAGGGCCATTTAACTATAAAATGATGCAATCTTTGCTAACAGGCTTTCAAATTAAATTTTTTACTATTTTTTTTCAGATGGTGTCATTTTCACAGGTTTGGCCTATAAAGCAAATACTCACTTCATTACTATTTTCTGCTTATGCATATTATTGAGCCAATTAGATAAATTATGCAGCTATAATTGAGTGATTGTATTGGTATGGATGTCAGAGTGTGGTTTGTATGCGTGTTATAAAAAAAATTGTGTGTGCTTGTAATATTTGAGAGAGACAAACTACTGCAAATCACAAATCCGAGTTTTGCTGCATCTAATGGGGAAAATCTGTTACTGCGGCCAAACAAAATCTCACTGAAAGCTGATTTTTTGAGATATCAACCTCAAATTTGGAACACAACTTGTTTAGATTTATGACTTTGATTTTCTAGCAGTTTTAGAGTTAATCATGTTTCATAAAATATATATTTTATATAAAATAAATGTTCATAAATCATTTTCATAAACACCTAAAACTTTTTGGGGTTTCACTTTTTAAACTTTTTTTTTTCTTCAACAATAACCTACCAAGGGTCTTCTTTAAAATGAGATCAAACTTAAGTCTGTGCTCCAAAGCTTAATTTTTTTTTTGACAGCTTCTTTCTAATGAACATGGCAGTGTATATTGCGAAAACTGGAACTAATTGCTGAAGCTCGTCTACTGTAAATCACTGGATAAAAGCTTGTTAAATGCACGAACGCAAATGTCGGGTCTCACCTGCGTTAAAGATCTCCAGTCCATGTTGGCGCTGCCGATGTAAACGTGTTTCCCGTCCACAATCCAGAATTTAGTATGAAGGACTCCTTTAGTCAAGCGGCCGAAGTTCACTCGTCGTATCTGTATTCCTACATGAAGAAACACACAGTTAGGACTGAAGGAAATAAGGATTAATTTCAGAAGTTAATCAAGAGTAGAAATATAGAAGTGTTGAAAAAAGACTTGCGACTAATTATTTAAAGTCCCCCTGGCCTGTAGTCAATCATTTTATCCCTTAAAACTCATCTTTGATCACCAAAATTACATATTTCAAAGTTTTTTCCTTGGAAAAAAATCGTCATGCCTTAAAATATCTTGAACGTAACTCGACACCCGTGCCTCATTTAGTATACGCGGTTCTATGAATATGCAAATGAGCCCCGCCTCCACTCACTCACTCACTCAGAGATCCACTGGTTGACGATCACACGTTGATCTGATTGGTTACAAGGTAGATTGTGACGTCAGAAACACCAGCGATTTCAAACCGTGTTTTTGAGCCTTTCTTTGTTTCACTGCAGTTTTAAGAAGAAAATACTCAGCAATGCTGTCGACTTATGAATTTACACATGCTTTGTCTTAAAGCATATTAAAAACACCACATAGACAAGCTGGATTTTCACCACAGGGGGACTTTAAAATAAATAACCCATGTCTTTATATGGAAGGCAGAATTCCTGACCGTTTTCTTTCAGGACTTTCAGGTCTGTTGAATTGAGAGCCACAGTCGGGATGCTGGTCACCACTCTCACAGACACGTTTCTAGACGGTAAAGCTCTGAACTCCTCTAAAATCTCTCTGCCCTGAGACACAAACATAACGTTGACAATCAAAAAGGTTCAATATGAAGGTAATATGATGCCATAAAGAATCACATGCGCAGGGTAAGATTTGTGAAAGTGTGTAAAAGATTGCAGGCTTAAACTGTCCAACAGAAGATGTAAAACGCCTTTCGAGTGTAAGAAAAAAATATTTGCAGCATTCCATTGTTATTCGTATAAGTGTAATGCATGTATTGTGAAACTACAGCTTGATGCTTACGCAAAAGAAATATGATCTGTATTCTTTTGACTTCCATTTTTCCGCGCTTACACTTTTGGCACGTTTTTTTCCCACAAATACGGCCTGAACAGCAATTTGCAAGGGAAAAAAAAACAGAGTCAGGAACTGCAAAACCGATTGATCGCGTAAAACAAAAACTTTGTGTAAAAAAATAAACTGCTACAAATGTCTAAATGACTTCTTGTGTACATGGGGCAAAAAAGTTCCCGAAATAACCAGAGTTTTACAGTTTACGTCTTTCTTTTAGATTCTCTCACTCACTGAGTGTATAATGTAGCCAATCAAATGAGGAGCTCGCTGACTCTCGATTTACTCTTATCTGATTGGTTCAATAAACCAGCCAGTCGCCAGAACACATCTTTATCTTCATTTGGCTCAGCATCGTTCTCAAAATGGTACTTTTAATGCACACATACATGTTAAATAAATAATGATTGCTTAATAAGCACATTCACAAATCTTACCCTGCACATGTGATTCTTTATGGCATCATATTACCTTCATAGTTCAAAAGCACCAGTATTTCCACATGCAAACATGAGTTTCTAACAGTGCTGAGTGTGAATGAGTCTCACAGCTCTGTCGGTGCTGGAGTTCACGTTGATGTCGTCAGCCGTCAGAGACCAGTAGAAAGACGCCACGTCGATTTGTTCGGTGGCCGAAGACAGAAGATCCTTCCAGGCTTCAAACAGGCTTTTTCCAGCACTGGCGTTTCTCCCGTAATCCATACTGAGAGGGAAACTCTCAACGAGAACAATCCTGGGAGAAAATAAAGCAGCGGTCACATCCAGAACAGACCAGATCAAGGCACAATAACATGACATCACATTTCCACGAGTAATGACTTCTACGAGTGAATCTACTTCCAAAACAAGACAACCGTGTGTTTTCTGCTTCACTGTGAAGAATAATTTAATAATTAAGATCAAGACACCGAAATTACATGCTTAGAAAGAATTATTAAGTATTAAAATAAACATTACCTGAAAAAAAAAATAATAAAAATATATAAATAAATAAAAAAAAAATATATATATATATATATATAATACGTTTTTATTATTAGGGTTAATTTGAACTAAGTCTAAAATCTTAAAAAAAATATATATTTTTTATTACTTGAAATAACCATTAAGTGAAATATATATATACACAATATACATATAAACGTATTATTATTAAGGTTTTATTAGGGTTATTTTATTGATTATTAGTTATTTTAACATTATTAGCAGTGTTATTTGCTATTATTAGTTATTAGAGTTGTTATTGTTAACTAAAACCCTAAAAAATATATTGTTACTTGAAATAAAATATATGTTAAAAAAATTCAGATAGTTGCCATGGCAACCTTTTTCATTTCTCACAAGTACTAAAATAAGTAAAACTAAATAAACTAAAACGTAATAAAACGATATAGACATTTAAAAAATAACAAAATACAAAAAAATACTAAAACTTTAATTTAAATGAAAATAGGAATTAAAAAAAAAAACCTAATTCAAACTATATCAATGATACTGTCTCAAAGCCTATTGAAGCATTGAACTTATGTCAGTTAAAATGTTTTATGTCAAAAAATTTCAATTCTACTGTATCAAAAATATTTCAGTCTGTTATAAATATTTCAGTCTGTTATAAATATTTCTACTGAATAACCAGAGTAATGTTATGAATTTAGAATAAATGTGAAGTATTCAAATAAAATAATTAAAAAATATGACATTTTTATTATAGGAGTTTGGCAAATGGCAAAGCAACTACAAACTACATTTGATTGGGCATAATATTTCAATTCTCCACTGATATTAGTCACATGTATGTCAAAGAAATGTGATGACGTGAACAGTTTGATGATAATAAAATTGTGGTTGTATGTGGTTGAAGGGGATTTAACTTGGGAAATTCTTACAAGTTCAATGAAGTTGAATCTAACCTAAAGGTCAGCTCAACAAAATCTCAACATGTAGTCAACAAAATCAAAAGACAAAGATAAGCTCGTCATAGACTCAAGAAGTGCTGAAGGTGACAGGAAGTGAAATCATTAAAACAGGAAGTTCGCGCACCTGCTGTGCTCATTGACGGTGTAGTTACAGCATGCCGGTGTGTGATGGGGACTCAATTCATCTTCATTCTTTAATTTCTCTATTACCACGATGGCCAATAAAACCCCTAAAACGATTAAACATCCAGTGGCCAACAGGGCAGAAACAGAGCACTTTGATTTCTGCAAACAGAAAAACATAACGTCCATATTAGATATGAATCATCAAACCTGTGAATGAGATGGAAAAACTCTTTAAAGGGTCTGAATTCAGAAAGCCTTGTAATTAGCGATAACGAATATCTTTGCACAGATATAGTTAACGAACATCCCGGCGCCGTTCTCGCTGCTGAAGAACGATGTTTAGATGATAGTAAATTGTGACTGAGGCTGTCAGTCTCTTAACTTTCTGCCTTGAATTTGATACAAAAATAACATGAGTAAATATCACTTTTAATTTGTAACTTGAGACTATTAGATTATGTTAGACTTTAATTTACTTTTATACTCCTTTCTGTGTATTTGAGCGTAAATACCTTTTCTATATTATATAGCTACAGGGTAGTAGGCTATGCTCCAAAAACGTATATATGTAAATTCATATTTTGTATAAATAATAAAGCAATGATAACTGATGTGCGTGTTTAATAAATTATTACGATACAGGCCAATTTATCTATTATAATTAAGTGTTGGATTTTTAAAACAAGTAGAAAATGTGTTTATTGTACAACATCGTTTCATCCAACTGAAATTAACATCGTTTCAACGTTAGGAAAGCAAAACAATTGCGTCGATTTTCCGTTAGTTTTAAAAAGCGTGTCTGACGTTGGTAAAAATGTTACTTCGATGTTCACTTGTTCGTTGTTTCGATGTCACGAGAAACGTTTCTACGTAGTTCAGAAAACATCTGATCATAGCGATGTGGATATGTTTGAACCAGATGAGGTAGGCTAATTATAAGAGATGTTCTCGGGAGCGCGCGTAACCGTCACACCATTTTGATTTTCCCGGCGTAGCTTACCGCAGCCTACTGTCGCACGCGCACACTCGCTGTTTATCCAGCACCGGCTTTGGAATCAACAATGGCAACAGACAAGGTAGAGTATGATGCATGACTTTATGAAAGACATCACAAACGAAGAAAAACTATGTATGCCGTAAAGCAGTCGAATTTTGTAGTTCTTTTTGTGCTCTGGTTACTACCCGAAACCAACGTCAGGCTATGGCAGACGTGTCATTTAACCTATTGTAAGTCGATGTATCATCACAAGGGTCTTGGAAATGTATTATAAAGGTTGAAAAACTACATAGTGTTACTTTAAGTTTCATCACAAGCCGTTCAAAAATTGGCAATAAAAAGGTGACTAATACATGACAATTATTACATACAGCCCCTTTAAAGCATCACTTACCTTGGTATTTGACACATAATTGTCATGTAAGCTTTGATATGTCCGTTTTTGAACATCTCGTAAGCGTGAAGATCTAAAAATAGAACATGTAAAAGCTGATTGACATCGACTAACTGTTCAGAGAAAGAGTTGGTACAAGCTTAATTCAATCTACAGCTGAACCGTGCTTATATTTCTGTAATAAATCAACACAAAACACAGTTATACGTGATGAAGTGCAGAGAACTTACTCAGACATGTTGAGCAGGTGTTGATTGTTTTCTTGTGTGAAGTACAAAGGGAAATACTCAAATAGTCATTAGTTCCTCATTCGCTTTTCATTTCTGTTTTTTTTAATGGCTCTGACACTTATGTAATGTTAAAAGGGATTTCAAACGTCTATAAATCACATCTTAAATATAATTAACTGACATAAACAAGTTTTCTGAAAAAGATACACGGGTAATAATTACAATTGTATACACACATGCTCTGCAAAGATTGTATTATCAAAATAAATGAAAAGCTCTTAAAAATTATTAATAGCTTCAGCTGTGCTTAAACACTAACATCAAAAACAAATACTTTAATAGAAGGAAATCAGATTCATTTATATAAGACAACTCAAAGCACATTTATGCATCAGAATTGGTTTCAAAATATGAATTTACGTATAAAATTGTATAAAGAGGATCACAGTAAAGGTTGATTATAGGCTTGGATCTTCTGTGAGTTAAATGCACACATTTTAAGGCAGCATTTGTTAATAAACCACACTGAAAAATATTTGGTATAGGATTAAATAAAAACAATTTTCACTCAGAAATTGCAAGTAAATTTCACAATTACAAAGAAATAAGCATGAAACAAAGAAAGACTGAAGCAGTATTTTCTTGTGAAACCTCCAACAATCTTAGTTTACAATTTCGATGTCTAACAGTCAGACATGTTAATGTATTATAATATACTGTATGCATGCTGAATAATATTTCATACCTCATTCAGTGCACATGTGTTTGTCCGAACACACGTCATACAGGCATTAAAGACCATGAAAGAGTGTCAGAAACTCCCGATTGCTCAGAGTTTCACTTTCACTTTGGCAGAAACAGGAGCGGAGCTTCAGTTGCACACGATGTTTATATGGAGGTGCAGGAGCTTTTAACTCTTAAAATAACTAGTCAGAGTCATTAACCAGTTTATACTCATCTTAGATTAATGTAGATCAACATCATGAGCTCATTATGATATCAGACAAAAGCAAAACATCCATGGAAATAATGACAAAAGAACAAAACGGTTACATTTGAATTCTTTAATGATCTTTAACATACAAATACCCTGTCCGACAGAGACAAAAAGATTTAAATAATCATGTAAATTACTTATCCTTATATTTCCATAACAACCATCCAAAAAAAGTGACCAAGATCACACACAAAAAAAATAAAAAATTAACATTGTGTATTTACAGTTATTACATGTAATGCCAAAATCTGTGCAGTTTCTCAATCATTGCATTATGAAAGCCACAAGCTGTTGAAATTGGTTTGGAGCAAATATAAATGTGCAAATAAATGTTAAACGTATCATATTCTCTCAAATGCCTGAGATTTTCATGAGGAGCTTGTGCCAAACCAGCGATCGGTCTAGACGTGTTTGACTCTAAACAACCTACATAGTTTTAGATTTGTGCTGAAATCATTAGCAAAGTGCGGAGTGATGATACACACACACACACACACACACAGACAGATGGTCATACCAATGACCCTTCCCGGTCTGAGCTTCTGAACGTGCGTCGGGCGTTCGGCGTCGGTCCTCCTCCTCCTCGATGTGACGATCTCGAGTCCCGGGACGAGGCTCTGGAACTGCGAACGCCTGCCGAAGAAAACGTCCTACTGAGATCCGGGTTTCCTCGCGGATCTATGATGGTGTTGATGACTGGAGGAGACACGAGCGAGTTATCTCTCCGTCTGAAGCTCATTTCAGGAGTAATGTAGAACATTTTATAAACGAAATGATTCAAGTTCGCATGGATGCACAGAAGCAACAGAAAATGCTGTATTGTGAATTTTTAAGGCCAGACAAGTCATTTGTTGATGTCACTTTGTAAAGAAAGACTACACACACATATATTCACACGCGCTTATCTATAGACTAAACACGTAATACGCATGTGCACGGCGTCAGCGTTTTCACAGATTCGCGTTTTTGAAGTTTACCTGGAGATTATAACGTTTTTAAAATGTTTTAAAACTTGCACCTTGGAACCGGTTTAAAAGTTTGCGTTCTCGAGCACCAAACACTGTTGTTGTGCAGATAAACGGCCAGAACACATGAAAAGTTCTGTTTCCAGTTAAAAACGGTGTCGTGTTAGCCATGCGGTTAAGTTAATAACTAATGATCTTTACAACAGAAGTGAATCAATCAAAACTAACTTTATCTGGACAATAACTTTATTCTAGATCTGCTGTAAAGCCAAAACAATCTCCGTTACTGTAATCTCCTATTATTACTGTAAAGCTGCTTTGAAACAGTCTAAATTGTTAAAAGCGCAGTATAAATGAAGGAGACCTGACATTGGCAAGGAAAAGAAAGCGCATCGACTGACCTTCCAGCTGTTTCTGAACTCTCCTCAGCTCTTTGAGAATTGATGCAATTTCCTACAAGACAAGCAAGGAGATAAAAAGAAGACAAAATGATTCAAGAGCAATGACACATTTGTTGCAAACAACTATTCAGCATTACAAACTTTACAATAAGGTTTCATTAGTTAACATGAACAATACGTCTACAGCATTTATTAATGTTAATCTCAACATTTACTAATACATTAAGAACAAATGTCATATCTGCACTGTGAACTAACATTAACACTTACAAAGGTTAATAAATGCTGCAAAAATATATTTCTCATTGTTAATTCATTAACTAATGTTAACAAATGTGACCTTATTGTAAAGTGTTACCAAACACTTGAGATATAAACCAGATTCATTGTTAACTAAAAATAAAAAAAAAATTCTCATTACTTGAAAGAAAAAAGTAGAATTTTTAAAATTAATTTAATAAAATGTGTATATATACACAAAAAATATATAACTATCATTTTTTTATATAAAAACCTGTTTTAAGCATTTCTCATTTGTTTAGTTGAAATTAACGCTGAAATATTTTTTTTCATAAAAACTATATGGACAGATTTTTTATTAAAAAACCCCAATAAAAACGGAGCAAAATTACTACAATTTAACAATTAAAAGGAAAACAAAAATAAACACATTTGGAATATTAATAAAACCTATAAATTTGTATCAATAATCCTAAAATAACACTCCGCTTCCCAGGTCTAATATACTCCCTGAATTAAAAAAAACAAAACATGAAAATGTTTTTATTTATTAGTTCATTCAACGTTACAATTGGTTCAGTGAAGTTCAGACTTTACTTCGTAACATTTACTCATGGAAAGGCAAAAAGAGACTCGCCTTGTTTGATGTTTTCAGTGCTGGAGAATCATCAACCGCATTGATTTTCGCCTCCATTTCACTCAAAACATCCATCTTATTATGAAACAAAACCCTGAAAAAATATGACAATGTGTGAAAATGAAAAAATAAGCCTTTAAATAGCTACAAAAAAATATAAAAACGCCATGAAAAGCAAACAACTCTGACTTGATTTTCTCGGTCAGTTGTTCAGTGTTCTCGCGGATGGCCAGAGACAGTTGGGACACTGGATTCAGCATCACATTATTCAGCGTAACCTGACAGGAGAAGAACGAGGTTTACAGCTCAACTACAGGAGTTAGTGAACAAGCCCGAGCCGTCACTGAAGAGAAGCACTGATACCTCGTCTTGCCTCGCACTCGGGCCCTCAGACTCATCGAACACCGGCGCTGCAACCGGTGACTCTTTCGGGACACTCACACTGGCTTCGGGAATCTGGTGCCGCAACTGAAAGAGCACGAAAAAAAGGGGTGTGAACCTACACTGGTCGTCTTACGGTTCGGTTCGATTACGATTATCATGTCAACGATTCAGTTCAATTCGATATCACGATGCACTGCATCTTTAATTTCCAATTTTACTTCACATGTATACAATTTTGCCAATAAACACAAGCAGTCAGACTCTGCAGGCGTTAACAGCTCGCGGTGAAAACGGCTGACGTGGTTTATCAAGTTAGTGTTATTACCTCCTGCATATTTTATTTGTGCGCGACACGATTTACACACAGCGTCGTGCTTACCAGGTTGTTCATAAAAGCTGAAATGTGCGCAGATGTAGGCTTTTAAAGTAGTTGGAGCATTTTGAATTACTCGCACTCGCCTCCCTCTGCTATTGTATGCTACCGCGACAAAGCACGTACGCGATAAATGACAACACAACACTAGATATTCAAGCCTATTTGAAAACGGCAGAAAACATCAGTTGTTTTAGATGTATACAATAAGCTTTTAACTATACACTAGTTTGGAGTGAGATGTTTTTTTAAAAAGAAGTTAGTTTTTTATTCAGTAAGGATGCAGTAAATTGATCAAAAGTGACATTTATAATGTTACAAAAGATTCTACAGGTGAAACTCGAAAAATTTGAATATTGTGCAACAGTTCATGTATTTCAGTAATTAAATTTAAAAGGTGAAACTAATATATTTAGTATTTATAACTATATACATATGCATGACTATACTTTACAGAGGTCTGACATTACTGTACTTAAAATCTTTCTTTTTTTTTTTTTTTTCTTCATGTAATATTCTAATTTTCTGAGATTTTGAATTTGGGGGTTTCATAAGCTATAAGCCATATCATCAAAACTTTTGCACGATATTCAAATTTTTGGAGTTTCACCTGTATTTCAAATTAATGCTGGTCTTTTGAACTTCCAATTCATCAAAGATTTCAGAAAAACAACATTTATAATGGTTTTCACAGAAATCATCATATTATAGTGATTTCTGAAGGATCATGTGACACTGAAGACTGGAGTAATGATGCTGAAAATTCAGCTTTGATCACAGGAATAAATTACACTATACTATATATTCACATAGAAAACAGCTGTTATAAATCATAATAATACTTCATTATATTGATCAGATAAATGCAGGAACAGTACCTCCTCGTGGGCAGATATGGCGGGTCCCATCTTGTCTGTAGAAACACTCTGAGCTTCTGGATCTCCAGCAACATCATGAATCTCTTGGGCCAGAATAGCCAAATCTTTGGCCAGGTCTTGACTCAATCTAGCAAAGAACATGCATTCAAATTACATTTTGTAATTTACAATTACATATCAAAACAAATACTTAAAGTTGGGGGCAATGCAGTACAAGTAATAAGAATTTTTTTGTGTTGGAATTATTGCATAATTTGAATTCACACCAAGTCATTTTTCAAATATGTATGTGTGCAATTATGCAACTTATTTACTGACAAATACAACTGGAATGCATGAAGAATTTACCTAGGTCTACACCTATGATGATTCACATTGTAATCAACGACATCTACACTGGGTACAGTCAATGCATGTCTAAGTCAGGGGAAAAACCAAACCAAAACACATTCAAGCTCAGCACTACAGCTCTGAAAACTGAACATGAGATTAAGTCAATCAAAATGTGGTTTAAACATTCTCCAACTATTATTAAAAAAACAGGGATTGTGAATTGAAGATATTCCGGCGTTTACCCTTCTACCCTCTGATTTCGCTTGAAGTATAACGGCCGTTTCACACCGCAAGCGTTAGCGGCGCGTATTTTTTTCGGCATGCATATTAATCAATGAGTGCATTCACACCGGGAGCAGGAGCGGCGCGCGAGTGTCGAGCAGGAGCGGCGCGTGAGCAGCAGTGAAGCGAGGGTTTCAGCGCCGAGTCTATTTTTGCTGCACTGCTCGCGCTCAATTAAATCGAAAGCACACTTTTGATGGACAAAATAAATATGATTTCACACAAAAAGTGCCCAAAATGCACAAATAAGCATGTCTAGTGAGTTTTAACAAGAACTGGAGTAGGCAAAAAAAAGAAAAAGACGACTCAAAAATATTTATAGAACATTATTTAGGCTACCCATTTAAACTTGTTTTTAATTATTCAGTTTGGGGTGAAAGTATGGTGTATTATTAAAAAAAACTAAAGTAAACTAGCCGGAAAATATTATATATATAATATAATATTCTATATGTGTGTGTGTGTGTGTTTTAATCCGCGGAGTTTGCAGTCTTGTAAATATATCTAAGTATGACTGAAACGACAAGATTGGAGCTGTTTTCTGGGTTGTTTAACATTTTTATGTGAATGTTGTACACCTCCCCATAACAAACTTTTAAGACTATAAATGTTATAAATGCCCAACTTCTAAAAACAAATTTATAGTTTTATATATGTAGCTTTGGAGCCGCTGCTGTGACACTGTACAAACGCTTCCAGTGTGAATACTCTCGCGCAGTGACGATGTAGTTACGCTGACGCGCCGCTCACGCATGTGTTGTGAAACGGCCGTAAGGCCCTACTTTTGATTTTTTTTCAAGTCACCTCTATTTATATATCGCTTTTTACAATACAGATTGTTTTCAAAGCAGCTTTACAGAGATAACAGGAAAATAATGCAACAAAGTTTGTTTCCAGAAGGTAACAGCGTCAGTCCAAATTAAGTAAGTTCAGTTATGGTTCATTTTTGTTGTAAAAAAGTTATTAATTTAGTTCATTTATATATAAATAACTCGCTCTGGAGAAAACCGTGATGTCATCGTCCAGCTCAGTTCTCATATAATGGTGTCAACGGAGGCAGATCAATGATATTGTTGAATATTAAATGAAATATCCCCAACTAAGCAAGTCAAAAGCCAATGGCGACACAGGCGAAATCCAAAATTTGTCAAATTGAATTTTTATGACTTGATTATGTGATTCCATCTGCATTTCCCACAGAAATCATAGGGCCCTATATGTTCAATCCATCCTCACCTGGCAATCTCGGCGCTATGAGACGTCCAGTTCTGGAAGGCGTCGCTCTCGTGTCCTTCCCCCTCGGAGTCTCTGGAACGGGGTACGGCTCGCACCGGACCTGCTGGATGGAGACTGGGGTTCTGCTGGGCCCCTGAATGATGGGAGCGTTTGTGTTTAGGGGTGCTAAGGTTAGACTCGTACTCATCCTCCGAGGTGGAGGCGTAGTCTGAACCCTTCTGACGCCTCCTGGAGCCTTGGCCCAGGGAATTGGGAGCATTTGGTACACCAAGTCATCAGAGGATGGGATAGACACCAAAATAAAAAAGCAGACGTAGAAAAAGACAGAATAAGACACCCGAAAAACCAACAACCACTTCCCATTTGTCAATGGGGTACAATTGCCCAAATGGACTCTAGAATGTTAATCCCATCAGGAAAAAAAAAATGACAACAAATTACCTTGATTTCACAATATACCGGTTAAGTTTTTAGTATGGTAATCTAGTTGTCTCCAAATTTAAAAATTAGTAGTATTGGAGACTTGTTAGTTAAAGATGGTCATTAGCCCAATTGTGCGATACAAACAAATGCGCACAAATCAAGTCAATGATCGTTGGAAGAGTCAATCAGAGAAAAGTGAAAGATTTTCACATCAGAAAAGTCTTGTACTTTTGTTTGGAAGCTCATCACTCTGATAAATGGATACACAGCCAAGGATTTTATGGTACTAAATTATATTAACCCTGTATTTATAATTCATTTATTCACTTTTTGAGCATAGACCTGAAAATTAAATTTAAGTTTGATCTCTTTTTAAAGACGACACTTAGCAGATTATTGCTGAACTGAAAAAAAAAAGTTTTAAAAAGTGAACTTATAATCATTGATTATTTACATTACAGTACTCAATCCATTTCCTCCAGTATGTAAAACTATACTTGCTCCAGAACAGAATACCCCCTTTTCTATTGTTTGCTTCTTTTTTCTTTCTCTCTTCTTCCATCTTTCTAAATGTTGAATCCTTGAAAAATCATCAACAAAAATAGTTAAAAAAAAAAAAAGTGAACGTAAAATTCTGTAACTTTTTTTGTTATGAAAAATGTGCAAAAATACTATTTAAAATTTTTACATAAAATAAATATTTTTTTCAAAAACATGTTTAGATTTATGGCTTTGATTTTTCTCACAGTTTTAGAGTGAAACAAGTTGTCAAAAATTTGACCCTGGCATCTCAAAAAATTAGCTTTCAGTAAGATTTTGTTTGGCTTTTTGGACTATTTTATTCAGTACCATTTAACCTTTTCAAATCATGTCCATGATTATTTTGTGTGTTCACCAAAACCTTTACCAAGTTTCGTACAATTCCGATGAAGAAAAAGAAACATTTGTAAAATTTTAGAGCACCAGAGGGTTAATAACGTTTACCTTGCATTGCCCAATGTTTAGGCAAATCTCTCCATGAAATAAGCAAACACAGAAGCCATTCTGAAGCATGATACTCACTTGCAGTGCTGCTGGCGTATTTAGCGCTGCTGGAGCGTCCGCGACCGATCGGCTGCCTGTTCATGGCGTTCGAAACCTTCCTTAGAAGAGCCTTGTGATCCGGCACTGAAGCTTTCCTCACGGAGCTTCCTGACTCCATGCTTCGGTTCGAAAATCCCGTCCGGCTCGCGGAAGACTCCGTGTCACTGGTAGTGTTAAAAGAGCTCGTCCTTTTCCTAGGCAAAGCTAAAATGTCCAATCGAGAGAGTTTCTTGCTTTCCTGAGCGCCTCGGATGTTTCCCGAGGGATTGACGTCGGAGTTCTGAGACGTTCGGTCGGTTTCGGTGCCATCGTTGTCGGAGGCTTCGCCCAAACGGGAACGGCGTAGCATCGAAGCTCTCGTGGCTCTCGGAGCGGAGAGGCTATTGGAACGAGCCAGAGCTTGTTGCACCGTACCTTTGGATTTGCTCGTACCTTCCTTCTGAAGAGGAATAGTGTACTTTTTGTAAGGTAGGGAATTCGATTCCTGGTCGGAAACGACGTCACGTCTTGCGATGGGACTTTGACGTTCTGGCGCAAAGTCGAGAGAACTAAGATTACGACGGAGCTGAAAACTCTTGCCATCACTGTCCTTTATCCCGGACGATGGATCATCGGAAGTCTTAGGTTCTCTTGAATACTGTCCGGTACCTTTTATAAGTCCTCTGGGGCCAACAAGCTTCTTAGGAACAGAAGCCAAAGCGTTTTTGCCACTGATTGTACTGGAAGTGTCCGATTCTTCCGAGAATGAGTCCTCCAGATGGGAGCGTCCGTTGTTTTCTTGCTGGCCCAGAAGCTTGGCTTCCAGAGAAGCTAAAACATCCTCAGTGTCTTTGAGGTACGACTGAGTGTCTTGATTGCTTACACCTTTAAAAGCATCTTTGCCTAAGGGTTGACTAGATATCTGAGGCAATCTGGACAACTGGATGTCATCACTAGCCCTAACTTTGGTATAACTTTCTTGTCTGGCAATAGACACTGAACTGTCTGCACCAAGAGAGTCATCCTTGCTTGGGTGATCAACGTTGGATGGCTTGGTAAGTCTCCCATGCTGTCGCGTTAAAGTAGCGGTGGAGAATTTGGCAGGTGAATCCATATCTTTTGTCTCTTCTTGATTGGGTTGTGTATTTGAAGACCGGTTCCACGTCTTGTAAGTTGTGTCAGGAGTCGTCCTGCTTTGCTCGACCACTGATCCATCATCGGACCTGCTGGCATCACTCAAGCTGTCTGGATCCAGATCATCTTGGACTCTTAGTTTCTGTGGATCCCACTGTTGCTTCTGAACTTGCGAACTCTTCTCCAAACCGGACAGGTACGAGTCAGGTGGGATGCGTATTGCGGGCGGTGGCGTCTCGATCTTCTCCTTCAAAGGAACCGGAGGCAGAACTCGTCTTGATCTGCTGCTGTGACCTGTTTCCGAGTAGTTAGCAATTCGGTTAAGCATAACTTGGTGGATGATCCTTCCACCATCTTAAAGACATAATTGATAGGAAAAATGGAATAAGCGTTTTTAATGTGATTTGTGGATTATTTGCAAAGTTTTACACAGAGTGAAAGAATCATTTGCATGTGTTTTTAAGTCAGGCGTCAAGCACAAGTGGATTCGCAGGCCGTTTTCTGTGCACACACACACACACAGAACTGTGCACGCCGAATTCTCTTTCTTTTGAGCTTTAATGGACACGTGCACGCAAAGTGAAGTCAAAAGGCCCGTCTCGACGAGTATCCTCGTAAACACAGTCGGTTATACATGTTGTAAACAATTGAGAAAGAAAACGGATGCGTGTCATTTATATTATATCCATGCATTTGTCTTAAAGGGACAGCAGCCTAATGTACCCGCCGCTGTTTGTGTCACCAGTGGTGATCAAACAACAAAAGAGAAAATCACTTTTGTAGCTTTAACAAAGATAAATTGTATTAATTAATTAATTAATTAATTATATAAGTTAGTTAGATTTCATTTATGCAGTGAAGACTGTTATTTTACATTTGATTATTCAATTTCTGTTTCTGAATACTGTTAGATTTACCTGAAAAACAAAGCACTGCTTCTTTCAATTCTTCTATTGTATTTATCTATGCTTGTAATTTGTTTATTTTCTATGCAGACGCTACAAAATGACCCTAATCATCCTAGAATGATTCATTATTTTCAATTATAGCTATTCAAATCATCTGGGGAAATTGTTTTTATATCGCAATATATATCGCCAAAAAACAAAATATCGCAATGCAAGTTTTTTTCTAATATCGCGCAGCCCTATAGCAAAGACAAAAGCGAAGAAAGCAAGCAAAATGTCCATACCTCCGGTAGGAAGATCAGCCTGTGTTGGGATATCAGGACCCGAGTCTGAATAGGTGTCGGCCAGACTGGCCCAGCGTGAAACCCAGCGCGTGCCTCCAGGTGTCGTCGTCATCGACTGCATCTGTAGAGGAAACCAGCTAATTAGACAAAAAACTTCTATTACATCACGTTGCTTTAAAGTGGAAACACTTTTTTTTTTTAAAGTTGAGATATTTTCACTTTATCTGTAAAATAAGTTTGTTGCACATTTCACATTTAACTTAAATATAAAATAACTGGTAGATCTGCCCTGACCTGCTTAAACATTTTCACAATATTTAATTACAACATTTGCTCTATTAAAACCCTTACACTAATAACATTGTCTAGTAAATATTTATCTTTATATATCATTATACATTTAATTGAAGAATTTATTTAATTACATTTTTGATTTCTTACCTTTCTCTTTTTTTATTTTATGTAAAACACTTTGAATTACCACTGTGTATGAAATGTGCTATATAAATAAACTTGCCTTGCATATCATATACTTATAGGTGACATTTGACTTACATTAAATAATCCTTCTACATCTGTCCCAAATTAAGAATAAACATTGTAAATATTTCAATTAATATTGTGCAAATAGTTAAAACTCTAACTTTCATAGCGTTCACGCGTTTAAAAAAAAAGCTAAAGAAAACTCATTTATTTTTATTATTACTTTACAAAAAAAATACATTAAAATAAAGAATATACATAATTAAACTTATTCAAGTTACTTTAATTTAAATAAAACCTACTACAATTATGCTGGCATACTAAATATATCGATTCTGGTACTCAAACAGTAAATTCAAAGAAAATGTCCAAATATACCAAATGAAAATATCTCAACCATATAAAGATCCAAATCACCCATTCATAATCATCCAAAAGCAGAAAAAAAACAGCTTTGAGAAGATGCCCAAGAAAGATCCTAATAAAACCACAGTGGAAAATAAGTAGATTGCAGTGATTGACAGATAGATCTACTGACGCCCATGATCCGGAGTGAGCATGCTAACGTTTATAGTCAGGTGAGAGTTTACCTGTACAGGACCCTTGTCTGGGTCACTATGGTCTTTCGGATATTGGCCCAGTTTTAGGCCTGAGCTATTCTCCCTGAGTAGAAGACTATCGTGACCCTCAGTGTCACCAACTATAGGCTTAAATGTTGTTGCTGCTGCTGAGGTTTGGCTGTTGTTGCCAACACCAAACACCTGTTAATGATAAAGCATGCATGAATTATGAAGCCTTTTATATGTCTGTTCCCAACTGACCGAACCTCTTCAACTCTTGACTGGGTGAATTATTCAGGAAGGCACTTGAAATGTGATAATATACCAGGGAAGTGGCTGAAATAACCTGAATAACAGAACTGAAACAATGGCTTCTAATAACAGATTATGTTTGGTTTTTTTTTAAGCTATTTCAGGATTCAGCTATTTCAGCTATTTTTATTTCACGATAAACAATATACCAAGATATAGTTATTATATTTAATAGGCAAGGCAAGTTTATTTATATAGCACATTTCATACACTATGGCAATTCAAAGTGCTTTACACAGAAATGAATGAAAATAATCACAAAATAAAAGTAAGGAAAATTGAGGAATTAAAAGAGACATATGATACAGTTATAAAATGAATTAAAAGAGTAAAAGGATGATACATAGATAAACTTCTCATCTGGCAAAACACAGGTTTATCATATTTTTGGAAAAGTTTTAGAAATGATCGTTCTTTCTAAACGTGATGTAAACAATGTACTGTGACTACAAATAAACAAACACAGACGTGTCTAAATAAGTACATTTGTCCTCTTTCTTTTATGAAATACCAGTAAATACCACTTTATTTCTGTGTGACTAATGTGCAATCTTGACATAAATAAATGTATTATGGTCAATGTATCATTTATTAGTGTAAAACATCAATGCTTGGCAGGGTTCGTACAGATACTGTAAAAAGAAATTCCAGGACTTTAGGCACTACTTTTTTGGCTATCAAGGACTATAATCAGAGATCTCACTTATCAAACTTTTTTAGAATTTGAAAGATAATAAAGATATTGTTTAATAGATTAATAAAAATAAACCAATTAAAAAAAAAATGGTACAAATAAAGTGCAGCACATGCAATGACTTTCAGTGTTGGGCAAGTTACTTTTAAAAAGTAATTAGTTACAGTTACTAGTTACTTCTTCCAAAAAGTAACTAAATTAGTAACTCAGTTACAAATTTTAAAAGTAACTAGTTACTTATGAAAGTAACTATTGCGTTACTTTCAAGTAAAATTAAATTTTAAATGCTCAAATGTGACCCCACCTCTACCCCTCTTTAACGGAACTTAAAATACATGTGCATGTTCAATTATTTATGATAAATTTGAATATTATAATGAAATGGACACTTAATACAATACATTATTAACAGAAACATTGTACACGCATCTAAAAAAAAAAATGTTGCTGTGGGACAAAGTGAGACTAGCCTCCAATCAAACGCCATGTATGTAGATATTATGTTTATATAGTGGATCAATGCAAATAACACAATAGATGTTTTGGAAATTTTGATATTTATTGCCCCTCAACAGGCCACAACTGGGCACAATTAAATTAAGCTTGTTAAGCTCGTCGCCATACCTGTCTCTCGTTGACCCACTGGCTTGTGTTGTTCCTTGTGTGTCCTGTCCTGCCCAACTATGCGTTATGATGGGTCGTTCGCAATTCATGAGCGTTAGCCGTTAGTGATGATGGGTCGTTCGCGAATGAGCGTTAGTGATGATGGATCGACTCGTTCGCGAATGAGCTTTTGATGGGTCGTTCGCGATTCGCGAATGAGCCGACTCTAAGAGCCGGCTCTTTTAGGTGAACGTTGGGAGCTGGCTCGCATATCTGAAGAGCCGACTCTATTTTTACAAATTTAGCCTATAGAAATTAAATAATTATGTAATACAAATTGAAATATTATAGTCATACAAATTGAAATATTATAGTCAAAGTCATTTAAAGAGCCGTTTGTGAGCCAAAAGAGCCGGCTCTTTTCAGTGAGCTGAGTCAAAAGAGCCGAATGCCCATCACTACTATGCGTGCTTTCGAACACCCGCCCAACTCTACCTCTGATTGGCTTACAATGACATTTTACTCTACCTTATAGCCAATCGTCAGCATTTATGCGCTTGTCTCGTGCTCTGCCCACTAACCAAGGAAGAACAGTAAAAAAAGTATTTGCCTCTCGCTCAGAGATCTAGTTGGTCTGATGAAAAAAAAAACAGCTTCATCAGTTATAGTAACGCGCCGCATTTTTTGGCAGTAACGGTAACGGCGTTATTAAGATGAGAAGAGTAATCAATTAGATTACTCGTTACTGGAAAAAGTAATGCCGTTAGTAACGGCGTTATTTATAACGCCGTTATTCCCATCACTGATGACTTTATACTATAGACCTATTCGGACGGGATTAATTTTTACAAGGGTAGATGGAGTAATAATGTAATTTTACCACAGGGCGTCTGTAATATTAATGGCTAATTCGCACGGGATTAGAGATCTCAGTAAAACTAGCAGAAACTAACTCGAATTGCGCATCGTCGCCGTCACCCTTGTCATCATGTGCGTATTACGTTGCTTCCTGATATCACGTGCGCAAACACACAACCTATATTTATATATATATAAAACAGTTATGTCCGGTCGAACGATACATTTAACTTCAGATTGGATTGTGTTGGTAATGGGCACTTACCTAACGCTAAAAGATGTTTCGTGCTTTCAATCATCTTCTGATCTGAATGGTGTTTGGAAAACACGAGTTTTGCCACAGATTTGTCCCAGCGTCTTGAACGCAACTGAATGCTTTTTCAAGCATCTCCATACTTGAAAAACCGCAGGAAACTACTTTTAAACACGAAATATGTACGTACATATTTACAGCGGGTCTATTCGCACGGGATTAGCATTACCTGAGGTGATTTTTCCGGACCTTTTTACTGAAGGTAAAAGTCGCCGTAATCTTTACTGACATTGTCCGTGATGATCACTGAGATGCACATTCGGACGGGACTAAAATCACAGAGAAGCTCTGGTAATTATTACTTATGACAAAGATATCGCTTTTCTTATTCAAACTGATTTTTTCCCCCATTAATACATGATTGACCTGAAGAATGAAAGCTGTATTATATACTTGGATATTTATATTAGCAATATCACGCTCATAGCCATGAGAAATTGCTCTTTATCTATATAAGACAAGCTGCAGCTTTAATTTTATCGATAAAACAATCTTTTCACACAAAATTAAACATGACTTTCACATATATCGTCTTTCAATAATTCAAGCACTTTTAAAGTACCTTTTCATAAATATGGCTGTTTTCAAGGGTTTTCCAGGACTTAAATAAAATAAAATAAAAAGAGTCACATTCTAGTACTTCAAGCACTTAAGCAACTTGTACGAACCCTGGCTTGGGTTTTAAATCTTTAGGTTAACCACAAAAATACCAACAAACTGGAGCTTTTATCATGTTCGTTTTTGCGACTTGCTAGTTTCCAGTGATTTCTTTCCGATTACCGTAAAACTTCAAATAATAGCCGAGTCCCAAATAGACGCCTGTCTCTTTTACATGCCTGGTGTGGCGACAGGTTTGGGTAAATAAAGGCCGGTCTCAAATAGAGGCCGGGTCTGTTTTTTAGTTTGGGGTTGTATTTAATCTTCTAAAACCCGTCGGATCGTCCGCTTTTTGGCGGCCGCCAAAGCAAATTTTTGTCCCGCCAAAGCCTTTTTTGATCGGTGAGTGATGTAATAGAATGACTGCTGCTCTTGACAGGGCGCAAATGAGCAGAGAGAGAGAGAGAGAGAGAGAGAGAGAGAGAGAGAGAGAGAGAGAGAGAGAGAGAGAGAGAGAGAGAGACCCGGCCGCGCGCGCACTCTCACGTCTTCAAACAACACGAGCGCTGTCTTGCTCTCTCTCCCTCGCGCTTATTAAACAAAATCAATGGACACGATAGTAAAAGGTCGGAAGACCGCAGTTTCACGTGGAGAATTTGGAGATTTTTAGAGATTAGAGACTCTAGGAACAACATCTCACTGAACAACATCTCAACACTAAATTATAAAGGCCTGTCTCATATAGACGCCTGTCTCAAATACAAGCCGGTGCAGTTCGACGATTTGGGAAAATAAAAGCCTGGGCTATTATTTGAAGTTTTATGGTAGTTTCCTGATAAAACTTCCATTTGTTGGTGAAATGATGGTTTGTGTGACGTTGTTTCAGAGAGGTGTAACAGGCTGGTTTTTAGTGAGGCAAATAACTAGTAGTGTATTGTTGTGCTATGTGGAAATATTTACATACCGCGTTATAAATGATACAGCAAACTCTCTAATGATAGACACTTCATCACCATAATATATGGTGCCCTACTCAAATGTGATGTCAAACTGAAGTGACAGGGTTGTACCTGATCGATCAAACTCTGTGCCTCCACGACCTCTTTATCTGGTTCATCAATAGTGTAGGTCCCCGCATCACTTAAACTATCCTCCTCTTCATGCTGAGAAGTAACGTTGACTTCCATGTGCGCAGAGGGAGATCCGCTGGTCTGGTTAATGGTGGGATTTTGTGAATGAGACGTGGCAGGAAAACTCTGAGAAGAGCCAGAGTTTGTCGTAGTTGTAGATGATGAGGTTTTATGGTCCAATGTGGAGGCAGGATTAGGTTTCGACACCCTAAGCAACTCGGCTGCGAAGTCCTGCGAGAGCTTGGATCTCCGGCCGATGCTCCCGAAGGGTTTTGACGTCGTGCTCATGCGTATTTCACTTTTCTCCCGTCTGAGAGATTCGGCTCGCTTAGTATCATCAGAGCCTTTAAGGGGAATCGTGAACTGCTGTGTGGCTGGATTATGTGCGGATGATGAGGCTGTTCGCTCTCCAGCCTGGCCTGCAACTTTTCGTTTGTCTAGCTTGCTTTTTAAAGCAGACTGGAAGTCAGGCGAAGACATGTTATTGGTGAACGACTGCGAGCGTTTTTTCCGTTGACCGTCGTCAAAGAACTCGACCATAAAAGCTTGTTGGGGATCCGGTTTGCCTTGGCTTTTTGAATCTGGGGTGTAGTTAGTTGGGTAATCTGTTCCTTCCAGTTGTGGTACGATCTTTTGAACCATTTGCGGTTCTTCTGGTTCTTCCAAATCATCATCTTCATGATGGTGTGCATCTAGAAACGACACAACAGGTCAACATTTAGAAAGAGAATAGCAGGCAAAAACAAATCTGGTACTAGAGGTCGAACGATTAATCTGGCCTATTTTTTATTTAATTTGTGCTGCAGATTCAGATTATTTTATTTAATGCCATGTCAGCGTCCAAAGCTATTTTCATGGCAAAAATTCAATTACAAAAATACAAATATCATTTAAATACAATAAAAACAAATACAAAAACAGCAAGTCGTATTATACAAGATTCTTTAAATTAACATATGATAAAAAAAAAATCCAAAACCGTTTCAGGCGTAATCTTATTAAATATGTCCTTAAGTGAAGTAACTTCATAAAAG
The DNA here is from genome assembly GCA_026230005.1 of Gila orcuttii. Classification (NCBI taxonomy): domain Eukaryota; kingdom Metazoa; phylum Chordata; class Actinopteri; order Cypriniformes; family Leuciscidae; genus Gila; species Gila orcuttii. The sequence goes on along the minus strand of JAPDVR010000013.1, from coordinate 2,870,301 downwards.
AGCATTCTGCTTGTATTAAGTCCAGGACAATCCAATAAAATATGTTTGACAAATAAGGGAATCTTACAAAACATGCATAAAGTTGGGTCTTCACCTTTAAGTAAAAAAACATGGGTCAAACTCGTGTGACCCATACGACATCTGGTGTAGACCACTTGATCAAGTCTAGTTTTAAGAGTGATAAAAAGTCCGTTTGTAATTTCCAGATGAGTTTCGTACAACTTATTATTCTTGCACATATTCCACTCTTCTTGCCACTTATTTAAATATGTATCGATTAATAATCGGTCTGATATCTGAGGGAGGAATTTGACATTCAAATTTGTGCTGCAACTTAGGCCGAATAATAGGCAGACGCATATGCTAAGCACACTCAAACGCATGCAAGGGACGTCAATCGAATTATTTTCAACCATAGACTGTTTTTAACGTGTTTTTGCAGCAGTGAGCCAAATCGCAGACATAGTTGTTGATTTCTTGAACGCAACGGCCAATCAGAGGTGTTTAAGCAGTTATTCAGAGTCTGAGTTTTTATTCAGTACTGCTGAGTTATACAGGCTCGCCAAACCTCTCAGTAACAAACAAAGCGTAGACACGATGCAAGAGATTTATTGAGCATTGTGTGCAGCTTCTTTCTTTATTTATAAAGGACGATTTAGAACAACAATACGATATGAGAAAAACCCATATCGGTCGACCTCTATCTGGCACAACGATACCTATAACTAAACATGCGTCATCATTGTCGGATACCTCCGTTTTCACAGTCCACACTACAACATAAAAATTATATTTTGAAATGTATCTGATTGGAAGAGCGTCTTCAAAAAGCGTTTTTCACAGTCCAAAATGCGGTCTCAGTGTTAATGGAAGGCCAAAACATTCAACCAAAAAAAAAGAGGTGTTTTTAAATTTATCCAGATTATTTTATCCTAAGTGTATATGCATGTATGTGTGTGTGTGTATATATATATATATATATATATATATATATATATATATATATATACACACATATATACACACACACACTTTGCTTCAGTGTTCTATTATTATATAACAATGTTTCTAATTACTTTCTGAACTTTTTTTGGACACATCTACGCAAAACACCAGTTTTTCCACTGAAAAGCGCATATAATAATGTTGTAATAAACAACTATAACTTGCTTAGGGATTGTTACATGTAGACAAAATTTAATTTGGAATAACCAAGTATAACTTTCTAAAGGAAAAAAACCCCAAACTTCAGGAGGTTCTGTTTGAGTTGGGTATAAGAAAAAAAAAAAAAAACACCAAAAAAAATTGCTGCCGTTATTCTTAAATCTGGTAAATTCATTAATTCCCAAACAAAATATTGGGAAATTGGGAATTTAAATGAGCTAGATTGAAACGTCAAGTTCTCCTGTTTAAAATTATATATGGCACTTGACTGCTATAATGGGTTAGAAAAACAAAGAAAAGTACAGGCGAGTCAGGTGCCCAAAAATTTTTCTAGGTCTTTAAGGGTTATTAATCTTTCCACCTGTACTAAAATGATTCATTACTCGTTTACCCTTAAAGCTCTTGTTCGAGAGCTCTGCGGACCCAGACGGCTCATCGAGACTCCTCAACATAGTGGCGTCGCTTTGCACCAACCAATCAGCAACCTTGTTCTCCGCCGACATCACTTGTGTAAGTCTGGCTATCGACTCTTTGGTGGGAATCCTGCGCTGGCGGGCCGAGAGCTTCGTGACTTGGTCCTTGATCTTGATCTTTCCAGGGGTTTGGTCATCAAACTCAATGGTGAAGGAGGCATGGCCCTGGACTACTGGGGGAGTGGACGGGGGTTTGTGGTCCGTGTCTTTTGTGGGGATCTCTTGGACTTCCAGGGATGAAGTTTTGGGCTTTGGATGGATCTCCTTTGTGGGAATCTCAAAGTAGCTCGGCTCCTTGCGGAAAGCGTAACCGGACTTTCCCTGGCCATCGAGAAACTCATCTGGTGATGCACTGACCTCACATCCGGTACCATCCTTGTGGTTTTCTGTGAAAAGACATCAGCGTTAATGATAGAAATACATGATATATCGGCTAACATATCGGTTTAGCCGATATGTTAATTTTTAATGTTATCGTTATCTGCCTGATAAGAAAATTTGGGAGATTTATTAAAACTGATAAACAATAATGAAGTATTTCCTTCAGCTGAGACACTTCAGATTCACACTGTTCAACATGATGGCTTTAAATAGCTTGAAATATAATTGAAATCACTTAAAAAAAAAAGAAAATGCAGTTCAATGCAACATGTGCAGCGGAAGTCTGTCATATCAGCTACATAAAATTATAATTAGAACGTTATAATTGTGTGTTTGGGACATGGGTTTCAATGGTGAGACTTTTGTTTTTGCAATCAGGCTCTCAAAATATATATAAATATTTGAATTTAGATTTATCGGCCAATGTATCGGTTATTGGCTTTCAAATATAAATAATTATAGGTTATCGGCCAAATTTTTCATATTGGTGCATTCCTAGTCAATGACTGTTAATATAAATGAATAGTGATGGGACAAACTGAGTATTTTGACAGTCGGAATCAATTGATTTACAAAATGAATCACTTTTTGAAGCGTTTACACAACACCGTTTTCAACTAAATACATAAAACTTATGAGTTTTGGCCGATCATTTACACAACAACGGCATTTTAGGGGACGGAAAAAGCAAACTTTTGAAAGCGATACCGTTATCGTCTCCGTGTAATCTTCAAAAATGACACAGTTTTCTTTACAAAGTGTCATCACCATCTACCAGCAGAATACAGCGTTTTCGAGAATCCGTGTGAACGGGGATCATTTTGACAACACAAGGTATAAAGTTTTCCACATCGTTGTCATGTAAACGTACCCTAAAAAACATCAAATACCATTAAATATGAAGTGTCTGTGTAACGTGGTCTTTTATTTATTTGTAGGGCTTGTTTTGTGCGCTTCATGGAGGGCTTGGCTAATCAGGCCTTAACTACTAGTCTACTTAGCTACTTTTTTCATTTACTATACAAATATCAGGGTATCTGCACACTTTTTAAAGTAAAATTTAAGGCTTTTCAAGACCTGAAGGAATCAAAATTAATACCTTACATTAGGGGTGCGCAATATTGACAAAAATATGTCTCAATATTTTCAAAGTTTTGTTGATGATAATTAGATGATATTTTACTGATTGTGTTTGTGTACTGGTACCATGGCTGGTTTAGGCCTGTTGTTGACAGCTGACTCACGAAGATATTCATATTCTATGCAGTGGTCAGTTCACAGCAGTGAAAGAAATTAATTTTTTTTATTAAAGGGCAATATTTGCAACCTTAAATTGAGTTCCAGGGGCATTTTCACCCATATATGGACTTTTTTTTTTTTTTTTACTTAGAGGTATGCAATCACCTTTTATGTCAAATTCTAACATTCAAATTAAATTATATTAGAATAATAACACAATGCCACTGTTACCAGTTAAATTAAAATCAAAATCCATCTTTGCAGTGCAGAGGAGACACAGAAGCAGCATCAGAACTGGCATTCATATATTTATACTCCATTTACAATTGCATAAATAAAGCTATGAGATATTCAATTCTTTCAATTCTTAATTCAATATTTAAATATGAACTGATTTCTAATTGTAACATTTTTATTAAAGGGTACTTTAAATGTGAAACTAAACCGCCAGTAGTCGGCAGCAAGTCACTGTCTCAGGGAATCACTCATTCAACCGATTTGTTCAAACGGCTGATTCATTCAGGAAGTGCAAATGATTGTTCATTGAATCGTTAAAATGATTCGTTCAAAACGCGGATTTCAGTCAAGAAATCATCGCTGTCTTTTGCATTGAGACTGTGCTACGGTTTCATTTTGAAATTCTCGTCAGCGAAATAAAGGGAAAACAAACAATATTGACAATATTGTTTATAAAATGTAACTCACAATGTTCATTTAACTGTTATATAAAATAAATATCATATTTGCTATTGTGCACGGGAAAACAGCCCTCTTGCTGATGTAATATTGTATGATAACAACATATGAACATATAAAAAAACTTTATACGTCTATTAGGGAACATACCTATAACTGCACTGACACATCACGCAGTGAAAGCAAGCATGAGAGACAAATGCGATGTCAGCTCGCAGTGCGCCCTCGTACATAGTTAACGTTAAAAGTAAAAAAAATGATTACAATATCATAATAGACAATACACATCGCACACCACTACGCACATAAAGAATGAACTTACAATTGAACTGAAATTAACCAGCTTTCTTCTCCTCTCCTGCTGTTTCGCGTGCAGGAGAAAGACGTAATGCTGGCGCGAATGTGACGCGAAATGTCACGTGAACGAGCAAATCCACAAAGAACGAATAATAAATAAAAAAAGTACGCTAATTAGATAGTTTTAATTTGGAAAACCATTAGATATGTCTAAGTCAAATTGCCATTGAAAATTTAAGACCTTTCATAAGTAAAAATAAGACTTTTTATGGCCTTAAATTTTTTAAATCTAAAGGACCCGTGGACACCCTGAAATATGTCTTTAATAATGTTTGCATTATAAAATTGATCCAACAAGAGTTAAAAACCACCGGTTCATGAGTTAACTGAGATCCTAGCAGCAAACCATTGAAATTATAAAAAATGTTTTGAAACTGTTATAAGCCTCATTTACTGAAATCATGTGATTTTGTCAGTTTGATACGCACTCCAGACCACTGCTTTATAACAAAAGATTTGAAGCTTTACAGAAGCATTCATTTCCAAAGCATCCGAAACTACAAACTAACTGCACAGACAGATTAGGATGTGTGCCAAACAGAAGAGCTAATTCACTTGCATTACTTAAATCACTCCTGCTGTGAGGTTAACCTAGTAAGGTCAAGTATTTTAGGTCTATCTCACACACTGTCCTAATCAGGTGTAACATGTAAACTTCATTTTCTGTCCAAATTTATGTTTAATATACAGCTGTGAGTAGAGGGATTTTAAACCAAATTTCACTTTAAAACAGAACAAAAAAAAAAAAAAAAATAGTCAAAATTAATATTTTTAAAATCTATATTCAAATAAATGTATAAAACAAATTTATGTAAGAAAATGCATTTAAATGAATTAATTAAAATGAATTAATTATGCGTGACATTATTTTTAGAAATATCTACATTTAAATAAATCTATAAAACAAATTTAGCTAAAATATAAATTGAGAAAACATGAATTTAAAAAACAATAAATAAATAAATAAATAAGTGGGTTATTCACCATAATAAATCTCATTTTTAAACCATGCAATAAATCTCAAATCTGACTGTGTTGCTGCTTGTTAGGATAAAAACTCAGATTAACATGGATTTAATGATTATCACATCGTGGCTGGTCAGGACACTGTTAAACACAGGCATGAAATGCCCAAGACAATAAACTGGACATCACTGTCTGAAGAGTGTAGAACAATATTAAACGTGCTGTCCGCTAATGCTAAACCAAAGGTTACTCCTACTTTTGCTAAAAAAAAAAAAAACCAAACTAAAATCCCAAACAACTGCAATGTAACAAATGTTTCTATGGTCACCCTTTAATCTCTGAAGAAAACTTTGAGAAGTGCTATAGACTGGAGGGAAAAAACAATGACCTTCTCATTGGACTAAGACTGGCTGCTAATCCATCACGAGCTTAAAACCGGCTCGCCTGACGGGTTTTAAAGCTCATGCCAGCGTAGAGTTTAGTGCCGAATTCCTCAGGCTCGAGATCAGCGAACAAAAGGATTTGATCTGTTCTCAATTCACACTGCAGCTGCATTCCTGTCCACACTTCTCACACACACTGACAAGAAGCTTACGTGATGATTTCACTGGATTGTTTTGCATTAAATAATTTGGCGATAGTGAAATTGCCATCTCAAAACCGCTATGATATTAAGTCCCTGTTTAAATGTGTCTGTGGGATTGGGTGTGATGATCACGAGTCTCAGTTCCAGACCTGCATGATGATGTTCATGAGCTCTCGGGTCACAACGCTCACCCTTTTCTTCATCATCTTCACCCTTTTCTTCATCATCTTCACCCCACCAGGACGGCTGGCCGTAGAGAGGCGTGGGTCTCGACACGGGCGGATCTGACAATCAAACAAGGGAAGAGGAAGAGTTTGATGAAACCACTGACAACTTCTGCCATTAATGCCAGAAGACGCTTTCCATTACTACAGTGGAACTGGTTACATTATTTGTTTAAAAAAAAAAAAATCTATTTAATACTAAACAAATAAATACATAGCTGAAATTACCTATTTTAGAAATAAAGAAAAATACAAAAAAACCTACATAAATACATGTAAAAAATTATAAAAATAAAGTACAATAAAAATCAATTTAATACTAAATATAATATAATAATATAACACTAAATAAATGAACAATCATATGATAAATAAATTGGTGAAATGACATTTTTGAAAAGCAGAAAGAATAAAAAACATTTAAATAAATGTATAAATTATAAATGTAGATAAAGAATAAATTAATAAAAAAAATAAACTATAAAAAAAAATCATAGAAACAATAAATAAATGACTACTTATTTTAGAAATAAAGAAATAATTTTAAAAAGACTATTTAAATATGTATTAAATATATAAATGTAGGTAAAAAAAAATTTTTACAAAATGTAAAGAATTTAAACAAACCTACATAAATTAAATAAATTAGTGGCATGACATTTCAGAAAAACAGAAAGAATAAAAAAAATTAAAATAAAAGTAAACAAAAGAATAAATTAATTTAAAAAATAATCTTTATAAATCATAAAAATCATATGTAAATAAGTGACATTACTTATTTTAGAAATAAATAAATCTATTTTTAAATATTTATAAAATGTATACATTTAGGTCAAAAGAAACATGCAAAACCTAAAAAATGTGAACAAAAAAAAAGAAAAGAAAGAAAGAGTTGAAAAAGAACCAAACTTGTTTTTGAACTCGACTCATGTCAGTGCCAGCAAACACAACAGCTTAATTGCAAACCAAATGTAAAGGTTGGGAAACGTTCATGCACACACTCTGCGTGTCTGGCCTGAAGCCTTCAGTGCACAACAGTCATTTAGCCAATAGTTCTGGCACAACAGAACATTCTCGACTCCACCCGACGACGCTGCATCTGTAATCAAAGCCATCTTAACCGTCAGCTGCTGGGTTACACTGTCTGTCAGAGATAACCAGTCACGCTGGTTAAAGCATGTCGGATCATGGACACTGTTGATGTTTAATAGCTTCGCCCTGATGGAACAGCAGGAAACATGTCCTTCAGGGAGAAGCCGAAAATGCAGATCTAGCTTATTTGGAAAGTTGTGGTGCCACGTCACAGATGTTGACCCACTTTAGTTAATCGAGTTCGGGTGGCGATACTATGTTGCACCCTTGTGTCATTCAGCAACACCCAACAAAAAGCTTCTTTATTGGCATCGATGGTTCCATGAAGAACTTTTAACATCCATGGAACATTCCATTGCACAAAAGGGTCGGTTACACTTTATTTTAAGGTTTCATTGTTATATATTTAAGTACTGAGTAACATTAAGCAACTACATGTACTTACTTACTACAGGGTTAGGGTAGGATTAGGGTTTGGTTGAGGGTTAGTTGCATGTAATTATGCATAATTTACTGTTATTATTATGGTAAGTACATGTAACAAGGACACTGTAAAATAAAGTGTTAAAGGTTCTTTATACTGGAAAAAGGTTCTTTAGGTTTTTGAAATGTTCTTCACACTATGAAAAAAATGGTTCTTTTAAGAACTGATCATGAAAGGTTCTTTGGGAACTAAAAATGGTTCTTCTATGGCATCTCTGCGAAAAAAAACTATTTTTAAAGGGACAGTTCAGCCAAAAAATAAAATTCTGTCATCATTTGTACCAAACCTGTGTTAATTTCTTTCTTCTGCTGAACACAAAAGAAGATATTTTGAAGAATGTTGGCAGGGGCGCCCCCAAAAGTGTGTGGGCCCTTAGAATCGTCCTAACTTTTCCCCCCTTAGCCGTGCCCCTGAATGTTGGTAACCAAACAGGGCTCGACATCAACTTTTTTGCTCTCCAGCCACTGTGGCTAGTGAAATCCAAAGTTACTAGTCACTCAGTATTTTCACTGGCTACAATTTTGACATTGATACCATGGGGAAAAACTGCCATATAGATATTTTTAATATTATCTCTTAATTTGGCAGCAGGAACTGTATACATTAGGCTGCTGTCACTTTAAGACATGACGCATGGATGGATGGATGGATGGATGGATGGATGGATGGATGGATGGATGGATGGATGGATGGATGGATGGATGGATGGATGGATGGATGGATGGATGGATGGATGGATGGATGGATGGATGGATGGATGGATGGATGGATGGATGGATGGATGGATGGATGGATGGATGGATGGATGGATGGATGGATGGATGGATGGATGGATGGATGGATGGATGGATGGAGCGTCTACTCTGCAGAAAAATCAGTACTGGAAGTGTTTCAGATATTTCAGTATCGATATGTATCGAAAAATCTATATTTTTGATAACACTACATTGCACTTGGTTTATTATTTCTGATGCCTTTTTAAAAGACTACAACTACATATATACAAGACTACAAATGTATATATTACATATAAAATTCAACCCGCCAAAGTGGCTAGGAGTGACTGTTACAATCTACTGCTGAAATACACAATAAAAAAAAATAATTATTTTGAAGACAATATCTTTAAAAATTGGATGGTGTTAGGGCTGCAACAACTAATCGATTATAATCGATTATGAAAATCGTTGTCAACGAATGTCATTATCGATTAGTTGGTCTGCTTACGTCACGGGGAGCGTTTACTGGTACGTACACACACGCAAGGTCTCTCTCCCTCCGCCGCTCTGCCACGCGCGCGCTCTACACGGTTTGGAGCACAGTCTCTTCTGTCTCGCATGCGCGCTCTTACTTGCGCGCTCTAGATTCTGGGAGTTTGAACTAATTTGCGGACATCAGGGAGCCGCTATCAATATGCGGGTGACTGCCGGAACTTCCGGGAGACTTGGGATGTCTGTATTTTGTCTCGAGCATCAGGTTGCGCAATCAGTTCGCTCGCAACGTAAGTGATGGATTAAAATAGCGCTACCGCAGAAATAGGTTCAATTAAAACGGTGTTTACAAAGTGAAGCACTAAATATAAAGGCAGTTATTAACAGGAGCAGTAAAAGATTTTTTTTAGTCACTGTACTCAGTGGTTTTCAGCGAATGCTTGTGCACTAATGCATCATTTTTCCTGTCCTTTTACTCAAGCCTGTTAGCTTGCTGCGTACCTCCATTCCGCTCTCTTTACAGTATTTGTCTACTATTAAGTTTTAATTGTTTTTCAAACGCGATCTACTGCGGCTCTACGTTCACACAATTGTTTTTAATCTTTCTATATTTATTTTATCAATGTATCCTTATAATTCAATTAATTTTAAATAAAAATTAAATGAATTATATATTTTAGATGCTTTTAGCTCAGATATTCACATCTGAACAACATGTCTGTGTAAATTTGTTTTAACAAAAATTGTGTTAAAACATAATATGTTGGATATATATATATTTTTTTTTTTTTACATTAATCATGGTTGTCAACTTGCCATCAGCAATTATTAAAAACAATGCAAATATTGATATTAGTAAAACTCAATGTGTGGCTTTTGCACTTTTTAAAGTACACTTTTACACATAAATACCCTGATTTACGGTTTTATTTAGTTATAATAAACAAAAAATCAAATTGAATTTTTATCCGATTAATCGAAAAAATAATGGTCCGATTAATCGATTATCAAAATAATCGTTAGTTGCAGCTCTAGATGGTGTTAATGTTAAGCCCTGGTAACCAAACAGTTTCTGGTCCCCATTGACTTCCATGGCACTTTTTTCTATACTATGGAAGTCAATGGGGACCAGAAATGTATTTATTTTTTTTTGTTTTTTTCTTCAAAAGATCTTTTTGGTCAACAGAAGAAAAAACTTCATGCAGGTTTAACAACTATTTAAAAAAAATTTTTTTACAAATTTACAGTTTTTGGGGTGAACTATCCCTTTAAGAAGGACCAACCCAAACTGAGTGCAACAAGATCTGACTCAAATGTAACTTTTTGTTTGGGACTGAGCTTAGAGCTGCTTATTGGGTGCAGAACTAGGAAAAAAGCAATAAAACATGATTCAATCCCATGAGTCAGTTGGGCAGGACCAGGTCAGAAAGCACAGGAAGTTCAGGACAGAAACTCTCTCATGAAGTCCTTATGAGAATGAGCTTTTACTGTTGTCCATCTAAACACACATGCGCTTTAATGCATTATAAAAATGCATTTTTGTAAGAACAACATACCCTACACTATTTAATTCTTTATTTTTAGCTGCATTTATCTACTAAACTTTTTTTTTAACCACTTTTGACATTTTAAGTAAATATTGCAATAATTTAACCACACATTCGCATGTTCACGGTTCTCTGATGTTGATTTTTGGTCACATGACATGCATGTTTAGCAAGCATTTTGTTTTGATTTTCAAATTAAATTTATGTCTCTTCCGTTTTTATTCTCTACATAATTATTTGCTTTTCATGAACACAGAAACTGCTTTATTATGCCATGTTGTCCATCGGATGTGCTTTTCAGGAAAATTCACATCATCCACAAACACAGTGAATGCTTTCATAGCTCGTTTTCACTGGATGATTCAGGTCTTCAGTTCGCTAGGCCGTGAAACCCCTAATTTTCCCATGAGCAACACCATTCCTCTTTATGAGCACGAAGCAAATATGTCTCTGTGAGTGTGACGATTTCACATTTCTCTATATTGATGCTTTAATAGGGAGTGTTGGAGGTTTGATCACATCAATAACTCTCAGTATGAGCACTAGCATTAGTGACGACTGACTTGGCAAACTCTACTGTACATGAAGACTGATGTGTGAAGTACACAAGTACAAACAGACTCAGTGAGAGCGCGTCTGACGGTAGTTTAACAGGATTTAACAGTAACAGTACATGTTAAGCCAGTGTGAAACAGATTAATCGAGTCCCTGTGTCTGGATTCTTCAAGATAAAGAGAATGTCTTGGGTATTATAAACACGAGTTAATAAAAGGGCATTAAAAGCCTTTTAAATCACACACAGCCCGCAATATTCAAACTAGACTCACTTCCTGAAGGAAACTGTAGTGATTGTAAGATAAATATGCAAATATCACAATGAGATCATCACGTTGGTTAGGTTCTGAATGCTGAACATTCCATCAAGTTCCGTTCCGGAAGTAAAAACTCCATTCATTCTATCCATAGGGAAATGTATCTTTAATGATAACTAAGAAACCTTTAAAGACAGACTTGCAGTGAGTTACGAGGTTGTTATTCCATTGTGTTCGTGTCTGTTAAAGCCGCCAACCAGCATTATTTCAGCTTATTTTTAACTGTGGAATTCCTGGTGAAAACCTACATTACCCATGATGCTGTACAGAATCAGTGAGTCGAAAAAAGCAACACGTGCCAAAAGACCTCTTTAGCTTCAAGTGTTTGGGGTATGTATGTGTATATATATATATACAAATCATATATGTGACCCTGGACCACAAAACCAGTCACATGGGTAAATTTTTTTAAAATTGAAATCAAAGCTGAATAAATAAGCTTTCCATTGATGCATGACTGGTTTTGTGATCCAGGGTCACACATATACATATACATTATATATATATATAGGATTTTCAGACTTTAATCTTAAAAAGACGTAGCACACCTACGACTGAAATTAGGAATAAAGCAAAGTTTGTGCAAGAATATAAATAAATTTGAGCAGTTTGCTATGCAAGCAAAACCGTGCAGAAATATTACATTTCAGCTGTGGCTCAAAGTCAGGCAAGGTCAACATGGCATGGAAATACTAGCTATAAATTAACCTTTTTCTAAAATAAATGGGTGATAAATTCACAAGGCAAATCTTTGAACAAAAAGTTAAAGTCAACATGAAACAACGTTCAATGATCACATTTCCAAATAAAACCGGACATTCTAGAAGGTAAAAAGTAGGAATTGATTTTATCAATCAGAAATTATTAGTGAAAAGTGTCTGTATATAGATATGTATATAGAAAAGAAAGGTATTACATTAAAGAGTGTTTATCTTCACAATTTTTCATTATATAGTAATGTCACTGATGAATCATTCACAATAAGACGAGAAACATGAATTTAAAAAGTGAAGATGTATTTCAGAAGTACCTGTGATGTTTTTCCGCTCTGTTTTATCAGATTTAACGCGTAACGAGTCTCTCTGTTTCTCATCTGTCCCGATGTGCTTCTTGGTTTCCGGCGTCTCTTGACCAAACTGAAGCTGGCTGGTGTATTTTTCATGCTGGAATCCAGAGAACATATAAATGACATGAGCATCTCTCAACACACTGCAAAATACACACTGAAAATACAGCATTTCTTAAGTTTAGTTCATGTTCATTTATAAATACATTATCAAAATTAGGGCTGTCGCTTTAACTGCATTTTAATAAATCGGCATTTCACGCAATTAATTAGATAAAACATTTTAAATCACTTGACAGCCATTAATAAATTCAAAAGTTGTATCTGTAGGGCCCTTTGAAATCAGTTTTATTTTATTTTTGAAATTTGCTTCTTTTTTTTTAAGATAAAAAAAAAATTAAGTTATCGATTTAAATGGTTAAATTACATTTTAGTAATCAAAAAGCATGTCTAATTAGTTGGAATCATGAAACTTACAATAACAAAAATGTATTTAAAAGTTTTTTAAAAATAACATGTTTAGTGTCCTATGAAATATGTTTTTTTCTTGTTTTTTTTTTTTTTTTCAAATTCAGTTGAACAAATTCTGTGTTTCCTGGATTCCATTTTAATAGTTTAATAAAACCTTAATAATCAAAAAGCATGTCTAATTAATTAAATTCATATAAATCATTTTTTTATTAATTTAATTAGACATGCTTTTTGATTATTAAAATTAAATTTTTTCTTTCCCCACAAATTCTGTGTTGCGTATTTTCTGGTAATCAAATGAAGCCATTAAAAACATTAATTTAATGTATCTTTTAATCATATGAAATTAAACTAACTTTGTCAAACTACGTGCTGCACAACTGAGCTTTATGATGTAAAAAATTAAAACATGGAAGAAAAATGTATTATTCCTTAAAAATATAAAGTTTTCTTAATTTATTATTAATAGTGTTAGTATTATTACATTGAGACATGACAAATATATAACTTTTGTACAGTAGAATTTAGATTAGTTAAACCGTGATCCATCCGGGTTTTCCGCATCACAGAAATCATAAGGCCCTGTATCTGTTCATTTTATTGAATGAACCTGAGGTAATATGAACTAATAATAAACAGTTTTATTTTTATTACATATCGCTACCAACGATTAATAAACTCTGTACCAAATGTATGGCTCATTGTTAGTTAACACATTAACTCAAGAAAACTTTCATTAACTTCATTCAATGCTACATTTTTCTAGATATCAATCATTTGTTTACAAAAGTATTCATTACTTCAATGAGCTCATCGTTTCTGCCTTAAATTAATACATTTTTAGCTAACTGTGATTTTTTATATGTAAATTTCTGAAATACATAACTTAGACAGTTACCTCTGATAACAGATCACTCTAAATTGTAATGTGGACTGTAAATCTGCTTTGAAACTATGAGTATTGTGAAAAGCGCTATACAAATAAATGTGAATTGAATTCAGTGTAAATTACTGTGTAAATAGATTTCCCATACGAGTATGTCATAAATGGCATGTAGAAATTACACTGAAAATAAGTCTGAACAGTCAAGTCACCTTTATGTCTATAGCGCTTTATACAATAATGGAATATTCCTATAAATATATAAATGTGCAGGAAAACACTCAAATCTACCTTCAGGGCTTCCTCTGGCACTTTGTGTTGGCTTCTCTCCAGGATGTATATGTGTGAATGTGTGAACAGTCAAGAAACAAACAAAGCATCCCATAATGATCAGAGAGAAAGGACACAACAGAGGGACAAAACTCATTCGAATTGCTTGTGGCATCATTTCTATTGAGCTGAGCACAACACTGTACTGAACAAACCTGTCTCATAAACAAGAAAGCTGCTTTTCTGCTCATTATCAGAAGGCATTTCTGCAAGGTTGTTATTTCTCATTTTAGCAAAATCAAAAGCCCTGAGTCAAACCACAACGGACTTGTGTGCCCGTTTTACTCCGGTTTGAGTTTGAGGAAGGATATCATATCCGAAGCGAATGACATCTGATAACTTCAGGGTGATGTACGTCTGATCAGGGATGCGAAGGTCATTCACGAAGGTCTGAGCGACATGAGAAGACATAAACATTCATATTAGACAATACTGACTGTTCAATGTACATTTTTATAAAACTCAATAGCGAAAGTCTTTCGGTGTGTTTATTTCAGTTACATTACACGCAACTTTTCTCTCTGTTCACAAAGCAAACAAGCTTTATTTATTTTCACATTTGCGTAAATTGCGACTGCATATCCAGTGAAAAACATTAAACTGGGTAACTACAGGCTTTGCTTGCAAGTCTGTCGTGTGATTTTACACATTTGTTCTTGCGAGCAATGCGAGAAAGCATTTATCATATTGTTGTTTGTAATAACAACAATAATAACTAAGCAAATCAAGCATATAAAATCAGTCATTTCATCTGTGCATGCAGAAATCAAAGCCTTTGTAAAACAGTGTAATGTTACACATTTACAAGATGATTTTCGAACGAATTTAATTTACATTCATTTTCAAATTAGGCCCATCACGATCATTATTTTTTGTGCTGACGATTAATCGTCAAAGAAATAATTGTGATTTAATTGTGTTGGTTTGTCACTTACAGTGTTAGCCTCAGTCTCATACATTATTTTTTAACTTTAAATCATATATAACAATAAAAATTATAATTCTATATATATAAAAAAAATTATATATATATATATATATATATATATATACTATAATTGAATAAAAATAATTATTATACAATACATATAATATAGTATAATAAATGCAGTCTGATTAAACCCACAAACCTTATTTTAATCAGACTGCATTCATTATATTTTATTACATTATATTATATACATCATTTTCAGACTGCATATAATGTAATAAAATATACTATAATAAAGCTATATACACAATACAATAATATAATATATGCAGTGTAATTAAACCCACAAACCTTCATTTTGTACGTAGGAAGTCCTTTCACTATCTTTATGCACTTTACAAACGTTTTTTTATATGGTTTGGCAAAATGTGATTGAAATTTTCAATGCACAATTATTGTGTTTATCTCAAATAATTGTCATTATTTAAAAAAAAAAATACACAATTAGTCAATTAATCAATAATCGCAACAGACCTATTCAAATTAAAGTTTGTAAATCACACCATTTGACAAAACTGCATTAATAGTTTTAACCAAAAACAAGCAGCCCTATATAAAATCCATATTTGTGTTAGTTATTAATATGATGAACTCACCCCGTTGAGGCTGCCCAAATCTTTGACCAGGTGCTCGTCTGTAGACACGTCATAGTTGATCACAGCGTGTTGTTTGTCCACACTGCGAGACTGCGACGGTGCAAAGAACAGAAAGCAGATTAACAACGTGACCTTATCATAAAATAAACGTGCACACAAATCAAATGTAGACGCTACAGAGGGCCAGAAAACAACCTTTAGCGTTAAAACGTCTGCTGATGTGCTTGTATAGTGGGACAGGGCGTTTACAAGAACTAAAGGCCTGAAGGAGAACAGAGCCGTGGTTGCACAATCAGTCTTCTGAAAGTCCTATCAGATAAACATTTAGATTTGGCCACAGGAAGGCAATTACCCAGCATTATCTGAGTTAGTGTTCATACATCAAAGCAGATCTGCCCACACTCATTTACTGCCTCATTATTGAGATGATGTCATTGTTCAGAGACTTCATTATACAGTGTGTTGCTCGGCTCAGAAGGTTACGCTTGTTGAATCTAACCGAGGCTCATTTACAAGCATCTGAAGATTTATCTATGATGCATTTGACATTTCGGTCACTTTTTACATGCATAATAAACATGCATGCATCATATGAAAATATATTGTGGTAAATCAATATATATATATATATATATATATATATATATATATATATATATATAATTATTTTTTTTTACTTTAAATCATATTCAACAATAATAATTATATTAAAAGACCCATATGATTTACTTCAATGCTGTGAAAATGATCATGTATGTATATAATAAAGTAAACTATAAATAATATCATTTAATTTAATAAAATATAAGGCTGTATATACACAATACAAAACAATTAATATAATATTATATAATAATATATACAGTTTGATTAAACCCAAAAAAACAATTTCTTAAGGACATATAAAATAATAATATGCAGTCTGAAAATTATTATGTATATAATATAATTTGATAAAATGCATAATAAACATGCATGCATCATATGAATGAAAGTACACTGAAACAAATGTCCAATAATGATGGTGCATCTTGAAAGAGTTTGAAACAGTTGAATGAGCGCCAGAGGCGAGGAATGCGAGAGAGTGAGAGAGCGAGAGAGAGAGAGAGCGAGCGAGAGAGCGAGAGAGAGCGAGAGAGAGCGAGAGAGAGCGAGAGAGAGCGAGAGAGAGCGAGAGAGAGCGAGAGAGAGCGAGAGAGAGCGAGAGAGAGCGAGAGAGAGCGAGAGAGAGCGAGAGAGAGCGAGAGAGAGCGAGAGAGAGCGAGAGAGAGCGAGAGAGATGAATAGACAGAACGAGGCTTTTGACTCTGCGGTGAGAGAGGGCCGTGCTGAACTGACCACAGACCAACACAACCGTATAAACAGACTCAAAACACTGCATTCTAGTGTCAGCAGAACAAGAGACAGAGAAAACAGAGAGGCACGTTTGTTTGAGTATTTGTGAATTGATCCTTCACTAAAGGTTACTGTACAACATGAGCTATATGAATGACTATAAAGAGCGGTATAACTGAACCATTTGCTCTACAAATCACCTGAATCTATCATGTCTAGGGCTGAGTATCGAGTTCGATACTTTTTAGGCACCGACTGAATTGCCTCGATACTGTCAACTATTAAAAAATGTCTTGTCATTCGGTACCAAATTTTGATACTCGATGGGTTAATCTTGTGAACGTCAGTGTAGTCTCGAGTCGCTGGAGCTTCAGACTGACGGCAGAAGGTCTGGACTCTATCGCAGCTTTTCTTGGCCAACCATCGTCCAAGAGGACGTTTGACTGACAGGTAACGCAACCAATCACAGTTCGCTTTGTTCCGTATCATCAGGGGCGTGACAATATACAAGTGAAACTCGAAAAATTTGAATATCGTGCAAAAGTTATCATTTTGATGATCATGGCTTACAGCTTATGAAACCCCCAAAATCTCAGAAAATTAGAATATTACATGAAATCAAAAAAAAAAAAAAAAAAAAAAAGGATTTTTTAAATACAGAAATGTCGGGCCTCTGAAAAGTATAATCATGCATATGTATATAGTTATATATACACACTACATAGTTTCACCTTTTAATTTGAATTACTGAAATACATGAACTGTTGCACGATATTCAAATTTTTCGTGTTTCACCTGTATATTGTCGATAATGCCGATGTCCCTACAATAATAAATGATTAATTCAAGAACGTTGTGCAAGTTTACTGCAACAATGGAGCCGCGAACTTCACATACTTTTGAAAATCCAGCGTTTAGTTGATCCTGGCAAGCGCTCATTGTCACAGTGTAAACACAACGGCTTTCTTCTTCCACGAGGGGTTTGGCTTCACGCCATTTGTTTCCAGGCGGACCGATAAAGAACGCGACACACACGTCTCCTGGACATCCTGTAGGATTCAACCAATCAGATCGCGACTTCATAACTCCTGAAGTGTTTCCAGAAGTACGTGCCATATGCATCAGTCACGTCTGAGGCTGAGACTAACGTCAGTGAAACAATAAGCATGTATGAGATGCACAAATGACGTGCTGGTGATTGGCACGTTTGTTTGAGTGTCAGTAATCGACCCTTCACTAAAGGTCACTGTACAACATGAGCTACATGAACGAACGGGAGATTTCTGCGTATTTCAGTAAATGTTTTAATGGACATCGTTCTTACATAAAACTGCAAAGCATTTTTCATTACAGAAGCTGCTCTGTTTGACAGCAACCGGCAGAGAATCAGCGGCAAACGCATCTGAGAATGACTATAAAGAGCAAAGCCCCATTTGACAAAGATAAACTGTGAGGTAGGGGTGTAACGATTCGTTTTAACAACGATTCGATTCGTATCACGATACGTGGTTGTCGATACGATTCAAGCACGATATTGGTTCATTTAGAACGATACGATCCGAAACGATTCAGTGACTTAAATTCGATTCAGTAACTTTTTAGCCAAAAATTCAACCAGTGTGACTGAAATAAATACCTGGTTTAACGCCTTTATCATTAAAAGCACATCCATATAAAGTCTGACGTGCTTAAATCCAATGCGTTATTTCCTAGTATCGATTGATTACCGATACATGTCGTCCGGAAGGCCAACTTACAAAGCACAGATCGATGTAGTTGAATCAGGAATATAAATCGATTCAGTAGACACATCTCCAGTGAGGCCTTTAGTTACTATCTACTTTACAAATCAATCATGCTAATTTATTAACATTCATTTATCTTGGAGCAGAAACAAAACGCATTCAATGCGAGGAAATGCCTCCAATAACTCGTAAAGCAATGATGCAAACCACTCTTATCGATCGGATTGGAAAAGGTTTAAACCCTTTACAAACCAAATGGAATTATCATCGGATTTGGCCCATTCGTTCTGATTGACATTGTTGCATGTGACTTTTATTTCGACTGTGCTAGTAGTGTGATTACAATCAGATTAGTAGGGTCATTGAATGAAATGTTACTGTCATTATCATCTCAATGTCGTTCAAATTTTGCTCTCATCCGGTGTCACTGTAGTTAAATAGACACCGGCTCGACATTAAGTCTTGTCATGTGCCTGTCCTTCGGTCATTCACTTGTCTGAGCAAAAAAAAAAGTTCGCTTTTCTGGAAAAAAAAATGGATTTTTTTGTGGTGTAGCATATTTATATCAGCTTTGGCATATTTAAATATGCATATTTGTGATATATATATTTTTTTGACCTTATATTAGAGGCATTTTTTCCCTAATCTTATTAAATCTATGCTTCATCTTTCATTTCAAATTCTTAACTTTGATCAATAAATTCAATTGGAATATAAGACACTATACGGCTGTTACCAATCAAATTAAATCACTCACGCCGAAAAATTACAACTGCATTAAATATTATAAGATTGTTTTAAATATTTTTTGAATATACAAATAAGAAATATTGGAAAAAAAATGATTTGACTTTTAAACATGACCGTCTTAATGAGTGAGTCATTGAGTCATTCGTTCAATCGGCTGATTCACTCAAGAATGATGCAGAGGTTTATGAATGAGTCATTATACTACGCCCTAAAAGTATGTACTCTTTTTGTGAAGAAAAAATAGATACTTTTGAGTGTGTAGCAGAAGAGTAGACAAGCTTTGGGACTTACTATCACGTCATACAATTGCATCTTTAACAGTTGCTCTCTCCCATCCTGTCACAGTACACTGGCCTGTCAATCATCTTGTCAAAGATAAAATCCTCCATATTTCGTTTAATTCAGGAAGGCAGCACTCATGTGATGTTGCTGTACTGTCATAGGTTTATAAAAACTCCACATTTTGAATTTTTTCCACAATATGTTGTTAACTGAATTATATTTGTTTCCATTTCTCCTCGAGAGTCTGCACGAGCCTCAACAGAGCAAACTTGTTGCCGTCAGTACATTATACATTAGCCTATATATTATCGTCACTTACACAATGCATTAAAATCAGAATCATTCTCACGTTTTGGTGATTCCGTAGTTATTTTGTGGTTATTGACATTTTAATCAGGCTAATTCCCTTCAAAAAATCCACTTAATGTCAAGCCCTGGTTAATATTACTGAAAATGAATTGTCTTCAAAAATAGTGATTAGATCAAAAATATATTTTATTTTTTGCAATTTTTTCTGGTCTGACACTGCAGCGGTGTATGGTTTCAGCTTTTAAAAAAAAAGGTTAAACCACTGGAGTCACATGGATTATTTAATGGTGTCTTTCCTGCCTTTCTGGGTCTTGAAAGTGGTAGTTGCGTAGTCCGTCAATGGAGGGACAAAAAGCTCTCATATTTCATCTTTATTTTTTTTCTGAAGATGAACTTAAGTTTTACGGGTTTGGAACGACATGAGTGCGAGTGATTAATGACAGAATTGTCATTTTTGGATGAACTATCCCTCTAAACCTGCGGATCAGAAAGATGTGTGTTTAGTCTGACCTGTAGCATCAGTTCACAGTCCTCTCGGCCCACAAAGATCATCTCGCGCGGCAAGCGGTGGCGTGTGCCGGAGCTGCTCACCAGGAACCACGACGTCACACTCATCTTCACAACCCCATCCACTTCCTACGGGAGAAACGGGAGGAAAACGAGTGAAAAAAACATCCGTCATAATCTGAGGATTGAGCTTCAACTACTGAATCACATGACAACACAACTGTGACCAGGACTGTTAAAACTTATCATCTGAAACATTTTTACATTCTAATGTCTACTATATTATACATGCTTTGGTAACACTTTACAATAAGGTTCATTAGTTAACGTATTAACTAACATGAACTACCCATGAGAAAGCCATTTGTTACTGTATTTGTTAATGTTAGTTAATAAAAATTCAGCTGTTCATTGTTAGTTCACAGTGCATTAACTAGGCCTGATCTTAACAAGATTTTAATAAAGTATTAGTAAATGTTGAAATTAACTTTAACAAAGATTAATAAATGCTGTATACGTGCGATTCATTTAATTCATGTTAACTAACGAACCTTATTGTAAAGAGTTACCCATGCTTTTTTAACGATCTCATGTTTGTAGTGAGATCATATAAAATTGTTTTACTTTTATAGGTTTATTTATCAAGATTTTCATTGAGGAACAAAAGTAGAGCAGGATTTTATCTATTATAAAATGATTGTATGGTGAAATTTTGATATTAAATGTCATATTAAATGTTGACATTAAATGTTGGTAAAGCGGTGGATGAGGTATTTCGAGGTCAATTATTAAATATGAGCTAATATGACTATGTGAACATTCTTAAATCGTGCTGGATATGAAATTAATCAATCAAACTATAGGCTAATCAATGTGTCAAAGTGAAATTATTCGTGTTACTGGAATCACGGTAACGTTAAAGTTGTAAAATTATTCAGATAAGCATGTTATTTTAGCTTCTGGTGTTTAAAATAAAATTGATCAGGACAAAGTTCAAGTCCAGACTTTTAAAAAAATCTCTGACAGAATCTCTACGTAAAATAATACATTAAATCAGAAACAGACTAAAATCTGTAAGGTGTATAACGTTACAGGTGTAAAACAGCTAACGTTACCAGCTCAAACAAACCTGTAAATCAACATTCATTAATATTAAACCCAAGAGTTCACGACCTATAAGCGTTAATCCAAATCTCACAGTCGATGTTCCTCGTTCATGAGCCACAACTACAACATGACAACACAAATAACACAATTTAAACTGATAAACACACACAAACGAGAGTAAAACAAGGCAGAACTGTGCAGGTAAAACACTCACACAGCTTCTTTAGTGAAGCTCCGCGCGGCTAAAGCTCAACAGGAAGTTTATTCCTGACATTCCCGAACATCCGAGCGCTTAAAGACACACTTTACGACATATAAATACGAGTTTAATGCGTCTCCATCAGTGCGAGAGGAAGAGAACTGATGTAGCCGGAGTTTGAGGCTATTATACCCGATGGATCGAGAGACTTTTATCCGCGAGTCGAGAGTCTGTCAGAGTCTGTCGGCTAGTGACGTCACCGCGGCCGCAGCGCCTCCACCTGAAACTCCAGCCAGAAAAACTAGACCCACCTTTAATAATCACTGGATTACAACATAAAAGCCCGTGTGCGCGATTATCATTGTCCAAATGCATTTGTTGCATAGTTACATACAGATATTAATGTGGTATTTTATAGCACAAATAGTAGGCCTATCTGGACACTAAAAGCACACTTAAAATGTGTAAATATTGCATTAGATAAGAAAATAAGTGGAAGCAAGTTTAATTAGAGATCAGATAGAATTAAAGTATTAATGGCGTGTTGTAGATGTTTTACGATAAAACTAGTGCTGTTAAAATGTATTAATCGCGATTAATCGCATCTAACATATAAGTTAAAAGGGGACAGAATATACAGTATGTACAGTATAAAAACCATAAGGCCTACGTCTATGGAGAGTCCTCACAAGTGTGTGTGTGTGTGTGTGTGTGTGTGTGTGTGTGTGTGTGTGTGTGTGTGTAACACGTGTATATAATATATTAAACTTTTATGTTAAATGATTAATCACGATTAATGGATTTGACAGCACTAGTTAAACATGGTAATATGACGCTTTAACTTTTATTTTACATTAAAGAAATCTACAGTACTCCAAATATACAGTAGGGATCTGATATTATAGTCATATAACATAAATGGGTCATATTCATTAATATGGAAGCATTTTTATCATTATTATGGTAGTATGTAATTTACATTACATTGCATTTAATCATTTAGGCTAGCAGACGCTTTTATCCAAAGGGAAATGAGAGCAATAAAGCAGTTTAACTAACAATACGCAAAATGTATGTGTGAACCTTCCCAGTTTAGTTAATTTAAATAGGCCTAGATATAGAAGAGAAATATGACATACTAAGTCATTATTATGACATATGACATAAAAAGTCATAACTGATGCAAGAAGTCACGATTATGATATACAAAGTAAAAGATTTTGATTTTCTATATCATAATTCTTTTAACAGTCATAATTTTAACTTTGTCAATTATATATTTTAAAATCATCATTTTGACTCGACTTTGTATGTCATAGTTTCGACTTTTTATGTTATAATTATGATTTACAAAAGCATGTTTTTTTTCTTCTTTGGTGTAAATGGTCTTGAGGTTTCGCTGAGTTTGTTCTCCGCTTGATGGCGCTGTTCGCCACAGGAACATCATCTGATCAAGATTAATTAATTAGATAAAATCTATTATTCAAATAATTAAAAATCAAGTTAGCAAAATTAACAACATCAATAAATCGTTATTTTACTGACTCTCAACAGCGATCTTTTTTTCACTTAAGAATCAGGATTCTCCAAGTCTTGGAAAACTAGAGGGAATTTTGTGATTTCTAGATCTATAAAACAAAATATAGGCTATATTGAGTGTAAACTATTAAAAAAAAATCAATATCCAGAAAAAAAAAAACCCGATCCATTATAATTATAGACAGTGGGGGGCAAAAAAAAAAAAAAAAAAAAAAAAAAACCCCGGAAAGTCGAGACCTGGAGATAAACAAAACACACATCTAGAACATGGAAGTACCGAGGTATTACTGAAAGTTCAAATTCATAACATTAAATGCAAATTATGAAGTGAAGCTGACTCTGAGATCAACAATAACACATTATTTACAAGCAACACATGCTTCTGTTATCATTTGTAAGAATCTTCAGGGAAAAGCATGCCATGCATTAGTGAAGCAGAGACGAGTATCTTGTGAGTAAACTGCTGATGGTCGTTGTGAAGTAACTGTGAGAATCAGCCGATTCCTCTGTTATGTTGAATTGTATGCTGTATTTCTGCGTGAGGCACAGCTGGTGTGTTTCCTCTGGGTTTTGTCCTTCTCTTCATCCAGCTGTGAGGGTTTGTAACCAACATCTGGCCCACAGACTCCAGCATATGCTTCAGTAAAGCTCATCTGACCGACTGAGACACTGGGGCTAGTTGTCACACGTCCGACTCCAATCTATACTCGTCAGGATGGGTTTATTTTTCAATGTCAGTTTCTGCATTTATTTATCTACTTATTTCTCAGGAAAAAGGTGCCGCTTGTTGATCTTTTGTGACAACAGTAGCCATCTACCATAAATGTATAGACTTGTGCAATATTTTTAAAGTCCCCCTGTGTTGAAAATCAAGTTTTTAATGTTGTTTATATGTATCTGGTGTTTTTAATATGCTTTAAGACAAACCATGTGTAAATTCATAAGTCGACAGCATTGCTGAGTATTTTCTTCTTAAAACTGCAGTGAAACAAAGACAGTCTCAAAAACACAGTTTGAAATCGCTGGTGTTTCTGACGTCACAAACTACCTTGTAACCAATCAGATCAACGTGTGATCGTCAACGAGTGGATCTCTGAGTGAGTGGAGGCGGGGCTCATTTGCATACATTCCCTCCTGCATTTCCCCTCCCTCCTTTTCGCTGCAAATCAGCGCACAGACAATTTGGATCGCAATCTTCTTGCAGGCATTCATTTTAAATAACAATTTTGGTCTCACGCACGCGTGATCTTGCGTTATTTCCTCATAACTTCTCGCGTGTGTCTGGTTGTGAAACATAGTTTGTGGACCAGACAGATGTTGTGGCG